>PVJI01033137.1:0-11274 GCA_004026765.1 Micronycteris hirsuta
CAGCGTGAATCCTAACACTGAAAATTTTGGGGTAACATTTTTTTAAAAGAGAATTTTTAAGAAGATAATTGTTTGATTCCTTTTTTCTTCTTTCTACTCAGGCCTTCTGAAAGTAAAAGTTCTTCCTTTAATTGTGTCCTGTTCTTTCTTCTATTTCTTCTTTGTCCTCCTCAAAGGGATAAATTTGTTGAAATTGATCTAAAACCAGTCTGCAAACACTGTTATGAGAAAATGCCAGAAGAATTTAAGAGGCGACTTGCCAAACGGGAGAGAGAAGCAAAGGATAAGGACAAACAGAAAAAGAAAAAGCCTGTCTGTTTGTAAACTTTTCTATCCCTTCTATCATTTTCACTACTTTCTTCTTTGGTTAGTCCTTTAGAATGTTTTTGTTCTATTTTTGTCTTTTACTGTTTATTTATTTGTTTGTTTACTTGTTTTGTATTTATAACTGCTATCGAGTAAAATACAAATATTTGTCCTGTGTAGAGTTGGTTCTTTCACATAATTATTAAAATTATAGAGCTTAAAATAGTAAGGTTCATATTTAATACCAGCTTGTACTTCACTTGTTTTGCATTTATTTCCTTTAATATGTAGATTCCGTCATCTCTTTTTTTAAGTCACAATATGGGGATAGATTTCTCTCTCTTTTTTTTTAAACATATTCAAAGGGAAGAATTTCAATTTCTTGATACTGGGAAAGTTTTAAAGTATTTTTGTCTGATAATTTCAACTGTTAAAATCGTAGTTTTGGGTTTCTTTGCCTATGTTAATTTAATTGATAAATTTCAAGTGTCTCATGTAATAAATTAAATATTTTCAGTGTGTTTCAGATCTAAGCAAACACCATGTAATGTACATAATGAGATATCTGCTATCTTTGGTGTATGTACCAGGTGGGGCAAAAGTAGGTTTAAAGTTCATATGGAAAATAATACAAAAATTAATAAATGATAATACAACAATAAATTCTGTTTCATGTACTTAGAATTGTAAACCTACTTGTGCTACACCCTGTATATGTGCTTTTATATAATGCCCATATATTTACTGTTAATGAATTCATTTTCTTTTTTTTTTTTTTTAAGATTTATTTATTTATTTTTAGAGAGAGGGGAAGGGAGGGAGAAGAGGAGGTAGAGAAACATTAATCGGTTGCCTCTCACACAGCCCCTGCTGGGGACATGGCCCCAAAACCCAGGCATGTGCTCTAACCAGAAATCAACCAGCGACCTTTTGATTTGCAGGAGGACGTCCAACACACCGAAAAGCACACCGTTCAGGGCAATGAATTCATTTTCTTGAAGTTTCCAACCTCCATTCCTGACTTTTATGAAAAATAATTCAGTCTTGAAATTCTGTTGAATTACTAGCATAATTATCCCATTCTTCCTTTATGGTTACCATTGTGTTCTGAGCTCTAAAAGTTTTCTTAGTTTTTCAGTTTTCATGTTTATAGATCTATAAAAATGAATTAAGAGTAAGATATGAAATTGAAACAACGGAAGGTTTGCTTAACAGTATTTGAGAAAGAAGTGATACTTTATTTCCTTCCATTTAAAAAATGGTAGTTTTAATAGCTTCTGTTCTAGGAAGACTTTGGGAAAAATTTTTAATTTAATAGTTTAAGTCAAACTGATAATTGAAATGTAACACATTTGCATTACTGTCAGCATTAGTATCTCTGAAAAACAGCTAGAAAAAGGTTTTAGCAGATTTAATCACTTGTCATAGATGACAGTGTACTACCGGACTTGATCCATAAGTGCTTCTTAAATATAATTACAGTGATAATGAACAAGTTATAAAGTTGTGTATTTACTCAATTCACAATTAAGGACCCTGGATTTTTAAGTACTAAGCTATTGTAATCACAAATTCGGAAAGTGTCACAGATAGGAGGCCATCTGAAAGCTTGTCCTCTCCATAACTATTTTACAAATAAATTGATAATATGTATTGCTCTAGCTTTTAAAAAGAAGACTTTAATTCTCCATAGAGCAAGCTACCATTCACAAAATGTAACCACAGGCAGTCTCATTCATTTGTGTTCATTAAGAGTGATTAAAAACTTATATCTCCCCTACCAACCTTTCTGTCAGACAGTCAACCAAAATAACCCATTCTGATTTAAGATTTTTTTTCAGGTGATTTTTTAGGTTGATTTTGATGGGAAGGGAGGATGGGAGGCAAACTATTTTATACCAGCAAAGATGAAACCACATCACTACCTAATTTAAAATAGTAAGATTAATTTGCCTTCAATAAAGAGGATCATTCAAATTACAGAAATACAATTCTTCAAGTAATTTTTAAAGTGTTCTCGTGGTACTTTAAAATATGACTGATTTTATTTACCTAAATTATATTTGCTTTAGATTTCCTGTATACTTAGCACTGGCCACAATGTAATACACATTCTGTGTTACACAGGTAGATGTATAGGATCGATTTATAGGACAATTGATTTTAAATATTGTGAATTTTTTACATCTACCACAATGACAGGAATTGAGATTAGAATTATACTTGTTTGCTAACATATAGTATCTTCACTTCAATAAAATTATTTAACATTATTTACATGTCTATATTAAATATATTTCCACTAATTTTTTATTATTATCTTTAGGAATAAATTTGTGGAGTTTGATATGAAACCAGTCTGTAAGAAGTGCTATGAGAAGTTTCCGTTGGAGCTGAAGAAAAGACTTAAGAAACTAGCTGAGACCTTAGGAAGGAAATAACTTCCTTTATTTCACTTTTTTCTCTTCTGTGCAAAGATAAGAGAGTACCAACATTATTGACCTGATCCACCCTACTTAAACCTGTCTCAGAATAAGTGAAGAGGACCTAAATGGATGGTTTTCTTCATCTCCTTTTTCTCATTAAAAAAGAAAATATGTTTGTGTCATATTTAAAACAGATGAAATCAAGATCTGCCTTTGTTAAGAATACTTAACAAAGTATTGGTAAGAATACTTTACCAATTTATTAAAATGAGGATTATACTTAATAGCAAAAAAATGCATGCTTAAATGTTAAGTTTTAATTAAGGTCCAAAAAATTAACTGCAACTTTTTTTTTTTTTACCACTGCCACTTAGTCCCCTTCTACTGCACTTCTTGAAATCACCACACTGTTGTCCATGTCCATAAGTCCTTTTTCCTTTTTGTTCTCTACAACTGTTGTTTTTAGTTGTTTTTTTTTTAAATCAAATACAGCTTTTAAAAATGAAAGTATGGAGTCAGCTTTTACATGACTCAGATTAAAAACTATAAACATTATTTTATTTTGTACTCAAAAGAAAATTAATTCCAACTGCTATTGGGGAGGATACAAGCAAGAAAAATAACCAAAGAAAACAAGTCTTAATGGAATCTTAGTATGTATATCAAACTGGTAGCTGTAAAATGAATATGCACGTTACCGCAAAACAAGTGTTTTCAGAACTACTTGATCTGATTTTTTTTGTTGGTGTAGTTGTTAAATGCAATAATTATGCTTAGTTTTTTCAAATTATGCTTACTTTTGTATTTTGTTTTCCTTGTGAACTTCCTTTATACAGTTAACACAGTAGTTATAGCTAGCTAATAGTTTGCCTTTTTAAAATTCTGTACAAAAGTTTATTCTATGTATTTGGAATTACAGTATAATTTGCAGTATTGGAAATATGAAAGTTTTTGTATGTATCACAGCAATTATGCTTCTAAGCTTAGTGTCAAAGAGTCTTCGTAGAATAGGACATGAAATTAAATTGTATGTAGCTTGGAATGTATAAGTTTAAAAAAGTGAATGTATATGTTTTGGTCATATTGCCTTTATAATCAAGCTAATATCTATGCTTTAGACACAAACTCTCCTAGCCTTAGAAAAACACATAATTTAATCAGGAATTCTAGCTGTTCTATACAGTACCAACTAAAAATAAATGTATTAGTTGAGATTTATAAACTCAGATTCCTTTGCCACAGCTATGATTTTTTTCTCCCTTGGGAAACATTAAAATTAACTTCTGCCATCTTATTAGAAGAGAATGATGTTGATATGTGTTTCAAGTTTTTTATTTCAGATCTAATAATTAATTGGATTTTATTTGCTGTAAGTAAGATGTATAAACAGCACTTTTAGATTAGAAAAGGAATGTTTTTCAACTTTAGGTCAAAAATAATGAATTATTCTGCTTCATAAAACATTTTATTCTGAAGTTCCTGGATCATTCTTTCTTGATAAAATTGTATGCAGAGCATTTAGTCATGAACATTATTTGAATGTTGCTGCTGCTGTGTTATCATTTAAAAGAAAGTTGCCAAGATGGACTTCTAAGGGGAAAATTATTATTTTTCCAAAAATTACTAAAATATTGTTTTGCCATTAACTATATCATCTCAGGATGCTGCTACTCTGCCATTAAAACATTTCTATGCATGTATTAAAAAGTGTATGTATGCACTTTACAGGGTAAATCCTATTTCAGGTTTCAGATAACTTATAACCAATAACTTATTTTTAGTGTTCTTGAGAGCTCAAAGAATCACAAATGATTGAAAATAATTAAGTATATAGTTTAAGATGGCATGTGTTCAGAAGTTTAAAACAGTCTTTGCATTTGACAGTAAAAATTAAAATCCCTCCAGTGTGCCTTTGTCAGCTAATTTATGACCAGCAATGAAAACCTTGAATGTATTTATTAAATATCATACTATGGATATAGGCAAAATAGTACAGAGTTTGCAGTAGGGTCTTGATGCTAAATTCTAAAATACTTCTACACCAGAAATACAAAGCAGAAAAGCAACCATTTATATATACATATACATATATATCCTATATTCTTAATCACTTTGAAGATGCGTGGACTGAACTCAGCTGCTTTGTTTATGTACCTTACATAGCCAGGCCTCTTCTGCAGGCTACGCTCTCTTTGCTCACTCCTCTTTTAAAATATGAGTTAATATTTCCTGGAAGTTCAACTTGTTAGGGTATTTTATCTGGATACAGTACTTCCTTAATAAGGCTATCATTGGAGCCCTTATATGGAAAGGAGGAAAAAGTTGAAAAACTGTATTGGCATAGAAGAAAAACTTGGTTTAGTTCATAATATTTTTTGTAGGTGTTTTCCTAGCTGTAAAAAAACTCAGGCTAGTAAGCATCTCTTTGCTTAAAGTCCAACAAGGCAGTTTTAAATAATTTATTTTTTTTACCAAATTTCTAAGGGCTCTTTTTCTTACCAAGCCTAGTTTAATTGGAGGTAATGTCTGGAAACAAATAAAACATTCTTTGGATCATATTCTAAGCCTTATTATTAACATTGTATCTGAAATGATAGGTCATTTTGCCTCACTTATTTGCCAAAATAACCATTTCTCAGTTCAGGAAATTTCAATGTAAGCTAACAGCATTCTTATTGTATTTCATTTTAGATTGTAAACTCAATGTCAGGGACACTATATTGCTAATTACGTTTTTATATAGCAACCTTTGCAGTGTACTCTTGGTACTTAATAAATGTTCATAATTAAGTGTTATGCATTGTTTAATTTGAATGGCTTTGAGACCTAGTACTATGAGAAAGGAGTGCTAACATTTAAGAAAGCCTTTTTGGAATAAACCTAGGTGTCCATTGATGGATGGATAAAGTATGGTGTATACAGTGGACTATTAGTCATAAAAGAGGGAAATCTTGCCATTTGCAACAACATGGATGGATCTTGGATTTTGAAGATATGCTAAATGAAATAAGTCAGACACAGAATGACAAATACCCTATGATTTCACCAATATGTGGAATCTAAACAAAACACAAAAACAAGCTCATAGATTCAAGGAAGAGATATGACTGCCAGAGGTGGGAGTAGGATGTGGGTGATATGGGTGAAGGGGATTAAAAGGTACAATCTTCCAGGTATAAAATAAATAAGTCAGGGGGATGTAATGCACAGCATGGCAACTGTAGTTAATGGTAGTATGCTGCATATTTAAAAGTTGCTAAGAGAGTAGTAGATCTTAAAAGTTCTCATTACAAGAAATAAATTTGTAACTGGTGATGGATGTTAACTAGATTTATTGTGGCTATCTCACAATATATACAGATATAGAATCATAGCACACCTGAAACTAATATTATATGCCAATTATATCTAAGCTTTTATGAGTTTCACATTTTAAAAAAAGCAAGGCCTTTAAAGTTTTACTATGTAGGGGTTTTTTTTTTAGGAACACAGTATTCTATCTAAAACTATGAAAAGTATCAAATTTCTGTAGAGAAAATTCATAAGGCAATTTCCACAAATACTGTCTTTTTTAATCCTTACAACTATATGAGTTACTTAAAATTCTTCCCACCCTTAGAGCAGAGGATTTGCATAGTGATGTTAAGTAGGTCCTGCTTCTCTTGGCATGTGTGTATAAGATGTATTTATGTGTATGTGTAAGAATTCAAGTATTTCTGAATATATAGTACAAACATTCATGTGTATGAATAAAAGAAAATGATCTGGTTATTATGAATGAGAATAAGCCAAATCTTAAAAGCACATGGAATGGTGGTGGAGTCTTACCACTATTCACCATAAATTTTGATAGTTTTCAATTTTTTAAAAATTTTAAGACGTTTATTTAAACAACAGGATGCTTGACTTGAAAAGAAGACTATCTAGGATTCGCTTTTTTTAGAGTAATTTATCCCTCCTTAAAGACAGATTGCCCTATGTGTAACAGCTATGTATAAAAAAGTTACAGACTTCCAGCCAAGATGGAGGTGTAGGTAGATACACTTTGCCTCCTTGTACAACCAAAAGAACAACAAATTTAAAACCAAAAAGATAACCAGAACTGTTAGAAAATCAAACTGTATGGAAGTCCAACAATCAAGGAGTTAAGAAACATTCATCCAAACCAGTAGGCGGGGCAGAGATGGGCAGCCGGGTGGAGAGGACTCAAAGCAAGTTGATGGCTGGTGGACCTGGCAGTTCAACATTTGCATGCATCTAAACCAGGAGGAACAACTGGGGAGCAAGACAGACTGCACAACCCAAGGGAAATAAAGCCTCAACACCCCTGGCAGTAAAAACCTGTGGGGGTTGAGGCAGCAGGAGAAACTCCCAGCCTTACAGGAGAGTTCATTGGAGAGACCCTAGAATGTACACAAAACCACCCACCCAAGAATCAGCACCAGAAGGGCCCAGTTTGCTTGTGGGTAGCAGGGAAGTGACTGAAAGTGGGCTGAGAGCTAAGCAAGCAGCATTGTTCCCTCCCGGACCTCCCACACACACAGCACCACAACGCAACAACATGTGTTGCCCTGCCCTGGTGAATACCTAAGTCTCTGTCTCTTAGTACCTAACAGGCCCGCCAAGACAAAAAAATATGGCCCAAATGAAGTAACAGGTCAAAGCCCCAGAAAAAAATACAACTAAGCAATGAAGAGATAACCAAGCTATCAGGTGCAGAGTTCAAAACACTGGTAATCAGGATGCTCACAGAAATGGTTGAGTATGCTCACAAAATAGAGGAAAAAGTGAAGGCTGTGAAAGATGAAAGAAAAATGTACAGGGAACCAACAGTGGAGGGAAGGAAACCGGAAGTCAAATCAATGGTGTGGACCACAAGGAAGAAAAAAACATTCAACCAGAACAGAATGGAGAAACAAGAATTGAACAAAATGAGGAGAGGCTTAGGAACCTCCAGGACAACTTTAAATGTTCCAACATCCAAATCATAGAGGCGCCAGAAGAAGAGGAAGAGCAAGAAATTGAAAACTTACTTGAAAAAATAATGAAGGAGAACTTCCCCAATCTGGCATTCCAGGAAGTCCTGGATGTTCAGAGAGTCCCAAAGTTGTTCAACCAAAGGAAGCACGCACCAAGGTACATCATAATTACATTACCAAAGATTAAAGATAAGGGGAGAATCTTAAAAGCAACAAGAGAAAAGGAGACAGTTCCTACAAAGAAGTGCCCATAAGACTCAGCCAATTTCTCAAAAGAAACCTTGCAGGCAAGAAGGAGTTGGAAAGAAGTATTCAAAGTCATGAAAGGCAAGGACCTACATCGAAGATTACTCTATCCAGCAAAGCTATCATTTAGAATGGAAGGGCAGATAAAGTGCTTCCCAGATAAGGTCAAGTTAAAGGAGTTCATCATCACCAAGCCCTTATTATATGAACTGTTAAAGGAACAGTTTCTTAATCTTTAAGAAAAAGATCAAAAATACGAAAAGTAAAATGACAACAAATTCACAACTATCAACTGAACCTTAAAAAAAGCAAACACCTAGAACAGGAACAGATACACAGAAACAGATCACATGGAGGGTAATTAGCAGGAAGAGGGAAGGGAGAAATGGAAGGAAAGGCACTGGGAATAAGAGGCATAAATGGTAGATACAAAACAGACAGGGTGAGGTTAAAATAGTATAGGAAATGTAGAAGCCAAAGAACTTACATGTATGACCCATGGACATGAACTAAGGTGGGGAAACACTGGTGGGAGGTGGGGTACAGGGCAGAGGGGAATAAAGGAGAGCAAAAAATGAGACAACTGTAATAGCATAATCAATAAAATATATGCTTTTTAAAAGTTATAAAATTGTCCTTTGTTTTACAATGATAAATTTAAAACCTTAAAATTATCCAATCAAACAAAGAGATGGTGACTGCCAGAGGTTTAAAATGCCCTTTTTTGTTAAACAGTGAGAGCAAAATAACTTACTGGAGAATAAAGATAAGGGCTGAATGAGCATGCCACTAATGGAAAGGGTGGTATTTTCACAGAACCAGTATTTTCCCCCATCTAATCTCCATTTGATGTCTATCAACACATACCACTTGGCTGTCTAGTTTTAAAAAGTGCAAATGCTCGTGTACACACAGTATGCACTTTTTAGTGAACACTTCCTGTCTGCTGCTGGAACACACCAATTGTATCTTTATCCTCCATGTCCAACTGTGCAGGTGTGTTTGCTTCGTTGATTAGCTGCCCATCAAATCACAATTATCTGCTTCATTGACAAACCCTGTCCTTCACAATAGGCTTTTGTTAATTTTCTAGTGGTGTATTCCTCTATATCTCATACTGCACCCCAGAACCATCTTGCCTTGCCACCTTCAAATTAATATGATCGTTCTCAGTCTGTACTCCTTCCTTGGGCTTTTCGTCACACATAACAAGTAGCAGAGTGTCCTTGGCACTGCTTCACAAAAGAGGTATCAGGTCTGCACCCAGCAAGCACACAAGCAGTACTAGGAGTGGTGCATAGTTTTCATTTCTTAACAAAGGAGACACCCATCTTAATATTGGGTTGGATAAAATGTCCATTTAGTTTTTGCCATAAAATAAAAGACACATTTTTCATTTTCACCAATAACTATTGATCTGGATATATTGAGCATGTCGGCTATCTCCCACTGTTAGCTTCTAGTGATTCAAGGCCAGGGGTGCTGCTAAACATCTTCCGATTCATAAGACAGCCCCATAGCAAAGAATTATTTGGCCAAAATGTCAACAGTACCAAGACATTTTGCAAACCACTTTTGACACAGTCGATCAATCACAGCACCTTCTACCTACATTGCACAAATCTGTCTTTGTGTTTCAGTTGGGTTTTTATTTTTCTTGAAATAATAAAGCATAATATGCTGAAAATGTTGCATGTCCTCTTCCATCTTCAATATTAAAATGGCTTCACAAAAATTCACCAATTTTGATGTTCTTTTTTAATGCAGACTGATATGACAGCTGTCACAATACAATCTAACAAAAAAGTTTAAATGAAGTTAAAGACAACTAAGCACTACAGGAAAACTAAAAGTTTTTGGACAACCCAACACATCATTCAGCAAGCCTTGAGGCACTCTGTGTGGTATGTTGGGAAGATGATGCTCACTGTCAGTGCATTCCTCTTTTTGTGTTTCACCATTCCTGGCTAGTAAGCCTCCTTAAACAGAGATCCTGGGGACTCTGTCTGATTTGAGTCTTGCACTTCTTTTCCTTCTCTTGGCAGGTCCAGAGCTTTGATTTCCTCCTGCCCAGGTAGGGGGAAGGGATAATTACAAAACGTGGAAAGTATTTGTGATAGAGTGAGCATAGGGTTTTGCAAGATCACAACATCACCCCCAGGAGAGTGGGAGCGAAGGCTTCTTAGAAGAGAATACAAGTTAGCCAGGCAGAGGGTGGGCCACAAGATGGGTTGCCTTGGACCCATCTATTTTCTCCATTTCCTATTTTCTCCATTTCCCATAGTGGCATTACCATCTATTGAGGCTTCCAACCTAATATCATGTTGACTTTTCTTCCTTTCCCACAGCCTCCACCTGTCCCCATATCTAAGTACTCCAAAATTCATCACTAACTGCAGAAAGGTCCCAGAAAACCTTCTGACTTGCAGCTCCTGCCTGCCTCCATGCTATCTCATTCTGCTCTGACTTCCAAGCAACCATCAATCAACTCTCCCTTGTTTATTAACCGTGGCTTATTGAAACAAGCAGAATAAAGTCCCAACTCTTTCCTATGGTATCAAAGACTTTCACAGGCAAGTCTTAACCTATTGTTAAGTCTTTGTCTCCCAATGGCCAATGTGCATGTCTTTCCCAGACCTTGACTGCCCTCCTATAAAAAATGTACACTTCTCACTTTTGAGATTCAGCTCAAATTTCACCCCATTTTTAAGCTTTTCCTGACTTCTTCAAGCAAAATAAATCATTCTTCTCTGCTCCCCTAGTTCTCTGTACATCTATTTCAGTAGTTATTAAGTGGACTGTATGTATTGGTTTCTATTCCCATCAAAAGTCTGGCCCCTGGAGAGAAGGGTTGTATTGCAGTTGTCTTCTTTGATTTTGATCTGAGAGAGAGAAATACTGATTTGTTGATTCAACCATTTATGCATGCATTTGTTGTTTCTTGTATGTGCCCTGTTCGGGGGTTAAACCCATAGCCTTGGCCTATCAGGATGGTGTTCTAACCAACCTAGGTACCCGGCCAGAGCTGCATTGTTTTTATTTTTGTATCCTCCATTCATTTCACAGTGCTCTGTGCCCAGTAGGAGCTCAGTGATTACTGAGTGACAGACTGAATACTTGAGCAATGTACATTACACTTTTACCCTTTTCAGGTATTCTACAAAACAATTAGAATATTTTTAAGACAGAAAGAAAGAAACATCAATTCACTGTTCCACCCATCCATGCCTTCATTGGTTGAGTCCTGCAAATGCACCAACCAGAGATTGAACCCACAACTCCAGCACATCAAGTTGACACTCCAATCAACTGTGCTA
>PVJI01033138.1:0-11539 GCA_004026765.1 Micronycteris hirsuta
GAGGAGCTGAGCAAGCCTGGGAAGGGCACACCAAGCAGAGGGAACAGCAGGTGCAAAGGCCCGGAGGCAGGAGAGGCCTGGGTGACCTTTGTCACTGTCATCTCCTCCTGGAAGGCCTCCCCCACCTGTCTGCTCCCGACTTTCGTCTCCTTCCAGCCCAGTTCAAAGCCCTCTCCTCTCCAATGAGCACCAGTCACGTCTGCTCCCCTCAGCAATGCTGGCGCTCGAGCTGCAGCCTTCCCTGCTGTCGGGGGCTCCCGTACACGGCAGGGTCTCAGCAGCATCCCTGGTCTCTACCCAGCAGCACCCTCTCCAGCTGAGACATTGCCCCGTGTCCCCTTTTGGGGGTGGGTGGGGTGTTGTCCCTGCTTGAGAGCTCTGCCTTTCCTGAGACCGGGACGATTTCCTGCCACAGCTTGTACCTCCATTCTAACATTTATTTACCTTTCCCATCTGCGTATCGCCTTCACAAACAGCCTGACCAGCCAGAAGAGCCGCCATTGACCCCACTCTGCCTTTGGAGTCACCCACACTGTGTGGTGCTGGCTCAGGGAGGAGAGGACACTGCAGTCACACATTCTGGGTTGTTGGCTTTGAAGCCGCTGCCAGACTAGGAGGCTCAGAGCTCAGGACCATGTCTGTGTGCAATGCCAAGTCCCTGACCGGGGCGGTCCTTCCCTGCTCAGGACTCCCTCGCTGGCTGCAGAGTGTGAGGGAGTCATCAGTGATCCAGTGGACACCACAGCTCCTGAGACACTGCCATAGTGACAGCCACCGCCTTCCCCCATCTGTGCCCTCGGCAGCTCTTTGCAGGCACTGTCTCACCTGCAAGGAGCCAGGCATGAGCGCCTAGCTGTCAGCAATGGGGAAACTGAGGCACAGGGTGTTTCCAGGTTTTGCACACATTCAGAGTGAGGAGGGGTCTGAATCCAGGGCAGGGCTCACGGCCATGGTTCTCAAGGGACCAGGGCCCTTGGTGCCCTTGGGCAGCAGCCCGCGTGTGACGTGTAGGAGATGAAGGCGTTTCCCACCTTCCCGTTGTCCAGCGCGAACTCCTCTTTGGTCCGCAAACCCTTTGTTCCACTAGAGTTTCTGATTTACCTGGCGCACCGCTGACTCGGTTGTCCCTGCAGTGACCAGGTCGGCGTTTTGCTCACCCCTGCGTCTCTGAGTCTAGCAGGAACCTTGATGCATGAAAGGAACTTGTACCATTTGCCTCATTTGATGCAATTGTAGTACCTTCCTCTGTATACATTATCACACCTAACCGTGTTTTGCACAGAGTAAGTTTGTCAAAAAAATACTTGCTGAAGGACTGACTCTAGGACTAATCAATTAGTTACTTTTCAATGGAGCAGTAACATTTGTTCTTACAAGTGAATAGAATAAAAGGACTGCAAAAGTGCTTTTATGTCTGTATATCCATTATCCCAATTAAACGCTTCTCTAGGCTTCAGAGAGCGTGATGATTTGGCTCTTTTCATTTGAAGCTCAGATCTTTTCAGTTTTGATACATGCAGGTTAGGGAGCCGGTGAGAATGCGGTTGTGGCTGCTGAAAAGCGTGATACTGGTGGCCCCTTCAAAGAGTTCCTCAGAAGATTTATAAGCTTTAGGAATGATGGTAAATTCTGGAATGGGACTCAACAGAGTCAGTTTTAGGGAATTGTGTCAAGGAGATAACTGAAGTGAAGCCGACTTGGCTGTGATGGTGCCAAGACAAGAGTCGCCTTGATGGGGTGGTATGTCCTATCTCGGCTGAGTTCCTGTCCCAGGGGGACCGCCCGTTTTCTGACACTTGTCTGCTCTATCTGTTTGCTGCAAATGTTTGTGGGACAAGGAGGGAAATTGTCTTTAGCCCTCAGAGAAGAAGACAGTTTCCTCTTGACTTGCACACAATCCTGCTGCTAAGTGACCTCCTAGGGCTTATCTGTGGTGACATCCTTGGTAACCTAATGACAGGCCACCGTGGCTGAAAGGAGGACTCTCAGGGAAGTAAAGCTGGGAGGCAGGAGAAGATGGGATCCCTTCTTCCCCTGAGCACACTCTCCAAGGGGGACCCTTTTTGGAGAATGTTCGGAAGGTAATATGCCGACGTGAGAGGAGTTAAGGCTGAGAGGAAAGGGGTTACAGAGCGATATGAAGTTGGCTAAGGAGCCCAGCGGGCAGCTCTCTGCGGTGCTCACTCACTGCCTCCTCCCCCACCAGAGGCACAGGCTCTACCCAGTCCCGGCTGCAGCCCGCTGGGCCCTGTGACACCCGCCTGTGCCTCTGCAGTGGGTACAAACCAGAAGAAAACAGGGAGACCTGCCCCTCTCCAGAAGACGGAGGTTTCCAGCTGTGACAGCGGCTGGCAGCTCCTCCTGTCTGTCTTCAGTGATGGGTGTGCTTCACATCACAGTCCCTGCAGTGACTTTCTGAGACTTTGAGGACTCAGGACTCCATCCTTTTGTCACAAGAGCTGCTTCCGTGCCTGGGAGTCACGTTTCCTGCAGGGAGGGCAACACACCTCCCTCTCTGGCCCCCAGGCAGGGACTTCGAGGACCAGTAACTCTGCTACACATCACTCTGCAAAGGGGACCTGTGCCATTCTGGTGTCACCAAGGAACACTCACTGGGAAAATGACCGTCTTACGGCATATAGGCCCTTGCCTACCAGAGCGACAGGGGGCTGCAGCTGAGCGGCCAGGGCTCCCTCTGCCCAGTCCCCAGACTCTGCAGGGGCACTGAGTTTCATGGGGTCACGTGGTGCCCCTGCAGCACCCCTGACTTTGCACAGTGCCCCCACGGAGTGGCCCCAGAGGCGGCCCTGTGAAGTTATGCCGGCTGGTCCCACCCCACGAATCCCTTACAGCAGCGGTTCACGTGAGATCTCCGAGGATCGGTGAGATGGAGTAGTGAGGCCCAGATCCAGGGCGGGTCGCGTGGACCTGTGCTGTGCTTTCTGTCTTCCTTCCCCGCTTTCCCCGCTTTCCCCTCCTTTCCCCTCCCTCCTGCACCCTGGGGTTGCACTCCCCCATGTTTGGACGCAGACACTTTTTCTTCACCTCCGTTTTCTGGGGAATGTGGTTGAGGAAAGTTATCACAACTGTTGTGGGTACTTACCGGGATACGCTGTCCCCACCGAACTGGGGTGATCAAAGAGACTCCAGCCCCGCCGCTGGACGCCTGGCCGTGTTTATTGGAAACAGCGTTGGACTGAGAGTCGGGGAGGGACAAGGGGTCTCGGTTTCTCTGCTTGGCTGCCTGCTTTTGAGAACGACTAGACATGATCTCACCACGTGGCTCTGAACCAGGATGCAGTCAGGGCTCTGGGGGCTCCGCATGTGGGGTCTATAGCCCCCTCTTCTCCGTGAGTGCTCTTCCCTGATCTCAAGCTTCCTTCTGCTCTCCTCTGAGATAATCCAGGGGATGGATGTCAGTCTATCCATTTGGCGGACAGGGAGACTGAGCTACAGAGGAAAGGGGAGTCTTGAGCTGACCCCAAACAGAGGGGGTGGTGAGTGGGGGCTGGGTTCCAAGGCTGACTCAGGAGCCCCACTAAGCCATGGGGACCTACTGATGACCAGGATGTTGGCAATCATTGATGGCCTTTGTGTGTACCCTGCTGTTGGGCCAGTCCTTGTCCCCATCTGTGGGGAGGGCCCCAGACCCCCCAGGCTCCTAGGCCCAAGTTTCAGCAGGTCTGTGGAGCAGTCACAGCCACACCCTGCATGGAAGGCGGCTGGCGTGTAATCCCCAGGGGAGGGAGGGCTCCGAGTCAGCTGGAGGAGAAATCAATGTCCATCCCCTCTGAGATGTAAGTGCCTAATAGTTCTCTGAACGGGCCTTGGGCTCAGCTGACTTTGGTGCCCCTCCCTGCTCCTCTCCACTGCACAGACAATCACCTCTTAATAATTCAATCAAAACCGAGAGGATGGGGAGAGAGGTGCCCAGCACTGTCCTCTCTGATTGGGCTGACTCTCGCGACCCGCTTCAGGGAGACAACAGCCCCCTCTCTGGAGCGTTGACGTCGAAGACACATTGACAGGTTGTGACATTTGCCCGGACAGCCCAGCTCATTAAATCGCCTCTCGTTTCGACTAGAGTCGATGTGACATGGGCTGCGACCACAGGCCGCTCAGCCGCCCGCCCCTGGGCGCCCCTCGTGCATTTCCGCCTCTCCGGTGCCCCAGCCCGCTGGCCAGGAGTGCAGACGAGAGCATCCCGTCCGCCCCCACCCAGGCTTTGGGACCCTCATGGGGGAGGGACCAGCAGGGGACATGGGGGCGTGCTTTGGGGAGCCTGGGAAAGCAGCCGGGATCTCAGGGGGTGGGGGCGGGTGATTTCAGGTGAGCTGGGGGTTTGCGAATGGGGAGCGGGGACAGCAGTGACGGAGGAGCAGTGAGTTGGCCCTGTGCTCAGCGGGGACATGGTCTCCTTCCCACTTATTCGTGTTTCGTCAGCGCACACCCTCTTGTTGCCAGGTGAGCACAATATCCGTGAGGTTGGCTGTTGCCGGGTTGATCTGTGCCCACTGCCCAGAAGCTGCTCTGGCCTCAGAGCTTCGCTCTGGGGCCTGAAACGTCTGCTCAGAACAACTCTGGGAGGAGGCACGTCTGAGAGCCTGTGTGTGTGTGTGTGTGTGTGTGTGTGTGTGTTGGAGGGGGGCTGGGGAGAGGCCCCAAATGTTAATATTGGAAGATTACTTCACTTTTTCCTCTATTTGGGATGATAAATCATTTCAGACTGTCAGAAACAGGGCTTTTTCCAGCAGCTGCATCTGACCAGGCACAGATCGCAAGCCGGGCTCAGGTTTGCTGTGGGGTTACTCTTGGCTTTGACATAAAACATCGGTCGTATTTCACTCCTGGGCCCCACGCCCGAGAACAACGTCAGCCTCTGAGAAAATACAGCCCCTGTGCAAGGGAGCCTTGCACTTCCTTGTGAAAGGAAGGCTTTCCCTTCTTCAAACCCACCAAGCCCACATCGAGACCTGTCTTCCCAGACTTGCTGGAGTCGTTAATTAGGTGAGCTGTCCACCCGCACTGACTGAGGACTCCTTATTCTCGGGTTCAAGAAGCAGTGGGTGCTGCTAAGACCATAATAAATGAGACCCCGAGTTCCTAGCGTCTCTGGTGCAGCTGGGGCAGCAGGAATGCTTCATTAAAACACACAATTCATAACAGAAGCACTTTTCTGGAGTGGAAGCTCAGGGAATCTGAATTCTCACATGTTCCTCTGGCACAGTAATAACACACGAAGACATCCTTCTTGTATGTTTTCAAATCTTGTCTTTGTCTAGATCATGTGGGTTCCCAAGAGAGTGATTTCTCCTTGTGTTTCTTTCGTAACCTCTGAAATGTTCCCATGACTCTTAGTAGATATTTCTTGACTTGTCCAAGTTCTGCGTGGCGGCCAGAGAGACTCCCTTAAGCTGTGACTAGGAAATTCTACACAAGAGGAATCATTCTCAGAGAACGTTGGAGATTCCTTTGGCCATCAGGGTTTGTTTTTGGTCTCTTAAGGGACATGAAAGCTGAGTGTTGCTTTTCTATTAGTTCCTGGCTCCATAGCTCTGCCTATGGAGGGTGGAAAACCCGTCCATTCCTGCACCAGTATCTCAGCACTAAAGAAGGTATCGGGGTCAGGTTTCCAATTAATAGAAAAATATGAAAGAGACAATTCATTGGAGGGGGGAGGTAAGCAGTGAGCACATTTTGCAACATTGAAAAACCATTCTGGAATGTCAGTCTGGAAACCTGCAAACTGGGGGAGGAAGCTGCTAATTTGAGGGTAGAAAATGCGATGCAGTTTAAACCCTTTAGGAATATTTTATCAAAAGATCCGCTCCCTGTGATGTTATTCTGGGTGTCTCTTTTATAGCCAGCTGCCATGCTTTAGCATTTCACTGACTTGAAAATCATGGCACTCTAATTATAGTCTCGATCAAAAAAGGAAGCAGGTCTGTGCATGGGGCCTAATCAATACATTCATTTCTATACGGATTTCTGTCTTATCTCAGATGATGCAGGTGAAAATGTTTATGAGTTATTTATTTTAGGAGCGAAGACCAGGAAGGTGGAAAGGAAATGAGCCAGAGAACATCCACTTTTTTCTTCTTGATCTTTTTCCCTGGGTCGTCCACTGCAAGGGCAGGTCCCTGGGTACTTCCTGGCTCAAGGGAGAGATGGTTTGTGAGCTTGGCTGACCTGCTTTGAGGTAGAAGGACTGAGAAAACTGATAAGACCTGTGGTTTCTCCCACTAATGGCAAGAGAAGGCCCTTCTTGCAGTGTATCCGTTCCCCACTTTCTTCTCTGTCTATGTATGGGCGAAGAACTTCTTTGGAGTTATTCTCCAGAAAGGACAGACAAGGAAAGGCCCACCTTCCAAGTAGGAAGGTAGGGTAGTCTGTTTTTTTTCACCACAATCGTAATGTGTAACATACCAGCTCAAAACTCAGTGACTTATATGCACATTTGTTTTCACACTCAAGGGTCTGTAGTGTTGACTATGATTTGGCTGATCTTGGTTGGCCCATCTGGTCGTCCGTGGCTCAGCTTAGAGACCAGCCGGGCTTGGCTGCAGGTGATGGATGGTCTCAGTTCAGCTTCACGTGCCTGCTGTTTTGGGACTCGGGCTGGAATAGAAGCAGCTGCCCGGGGCACGCTCGTTCGTGGGAGGACAGAGTACATGAAGCCCATCGCTAGTCGTGGGGGTGTTGAGCCTCTGCTCAGTGTGGTCTACACAAAGTCTGCCCACATGCGTGGAAGCAAGTTGCATGGCCCAGTGCAAAGTGAGTAGGGCGGGAATGTCTATTCTGCCCACGGGGAGGGCACCACTGTGGTGCGTGGCCGAAGGTGTCAGTGCATCCCCCCATTACAGAGGCATGCTGGACTGGATACACCACAGGAACCCAGCCCAGTGTGCCTTTAACGAGGGACTCCTTTCCCAAAATGACCTCGTTACTGGCCCACCTCCGTGCTGACATCCCAGTGGATTCTCTTTGGACAGAGGCACTAGGTTTTCCTAGAGACCTTCCGGAAAATCCCTCCTGAGACACTGTTAGGAGAACCCTGGCTGAGAAGAGACGGCTGTACTGGTTTTTTAAGACTCAGCTAGTTCAGGTGTTTCTGGATGGTTACGTTTCTTGAATTCAGATTTTAAGTGATTACTCAAGAGTAACTCACAGTTAAAATTATACTCAGATTTCCTAAGGAGTCCAACTGAAATAAGAAAGGAATATTTTGTATCCTGCAGTAAAAATATATATACCTAACACCCTTCACTTCAACCAGTGTTTCCTCGTGGGTATTGTGTACCCACTTTGACATGGAAGATGAGTTTAGGCATTATTGGGATAGACTTTTTAAAGCTATGTATTTATCCTCACAGTTCCTTCCATTTATAGCGAGGGACGGTGGTTCTGTTTTTAGAGCTGTGATATCAAGTTTCCTGTTTGAATGCACTTATTTATATAAAAAAAGCGAGTTGAATTAAAGAAAAAATTAATTAGATCATAGTGTAAGTGGGGTAGAAATATGGCAAAAATTTGGAGGAAGTTTTCAAAACACTCTCCTAACTCTGTACAAAGGCCCCATGGATTTAGAGGACCAATGTTGCCTCACCAGGGTGCTGGTCACCATTCTTTCCAGAAGATTCTTTCCATGATTCAAGCAGTTCCTTCTGGCCTCTTGGTCTTGTTCTGGCATGCTCCTTACGGGTCTCATGGCGACTGTATGAGCCCCATAGGCCATGCCTTCCCCTTTGTCCCTGGTCTTCTCGGGTCGGCTCTGTGCTGGACCACGTTCTCAGCCCCAGAATCTAAGCTTGCTAGATAAAATTCAGACCACGCCCTATTGGGGACCCATTTGTTTGAAAACGAAACATTTAACTGGCTGGGTACCTTGTATTTTTATTTGCAAAATCTGGCCACGCTAACAGAGACCCTTTTAACGCACCCACACACGTGATGGATCGCTGTTGGTCTGTGCTCTGGAGTCGGGGTTCTGGGTTGCAGGGGAAGGGCTACCACCTCCCAGCTAGTTTCATTTGTGCTTGAAGTGGCAGTTACCAGAATCTTCCTCAGAGGATGCTTGGAAGGATTAAGTGGGTTAATACCCGATGGGCACTTAGGAGTGTCTGGGCACAGAATAAACTTCAGATCCTCTGATGTATGAACAAGGTAGCTTCCTCGCAATCCCCAGGGTCATTTGGTGGCTGTGTAAGTATACAGCCAGCATGGGGACACTCTGTCTTGGGTCTCACCTGTCCACCTGTTGAGCTTTGGGTTCTCTGTGTCCTGGGGTGCCATAGCACTGTTATAAATTTACGACAAAACCCATTTTTAAAATAGCTTCCCCAACCTAGATAAAGTCAGTCAATCAGAGGGTGTCTCTGAAGTGACTTCTAAATCGGTGAAGATTCCAGGCATGCTAACTGCTCTTCAGTGCTGGGAAGTTGCAGGTTGCTTCTCTTAGGAAAGAGAGGAAGATCAGAACCTGAGAATCGCCCCCAGTGAATGGAGAGTAATTTGAAATAAACCAGCGCTGTGTTTGTCCTCCAGTTCTGAACGGAACATGTTCGAGGGAGTTGGGAGTAAAGTGAATCAACAGCTGAGAAAGCAAATTCTGACTCCCAGGGGACGTCTTTCTACGGGGGCCCGTCAGATGTGGGCCAGCTTGAGTCAAACCAGATCCTGCCACGTGGGGACGGAGGGATTATGAAGCCAAAAAATGAAGAGGGAACAATTTTTCAGCTCCTTTTGATACTTGCTGATGCATCAGAAACTGGAGAAAGAATTAAAAGATAACTAAGAAGTCCTTCCAAGTAATGCGAGGTTCAGGGAAGGCGAGCAGCCACTCCTGGGAGAGATTTGTGAATTGGAAGATGAAGTCATCTCGTGAAAGAAAGCAGAGCATGTATTTATGTGGAAATCTACTCCTGGGTGAGTTTGCTTCTCTCCCGAAGACAATCCCACGTTCCAACCAAAGTGGGTTCAGTGTAGAACTCATTCTACCTCACCAGAGAAGCCCGGAGGGCCCCCAAGTTGCTTGCAGTTGAAGCTATGGACAGTCTTTGCTTCCGGTCCCCCATACACAGGGTGGGCTGGACACGAGGGCTGGTAGGCAGGAAAATTTCGTAGGGAAGTGATCTGGACGCCGGAAAGGGTGAAACAGGAAATGAGGAAAAGTTGAGCTTAGGGTGTATTTTGAGCGGATCATTGTACTGGTGGTTTTAAAACATGGCCACACGTTTTTGGACATTCCTCCCAGGAGAGGCAGGTCTGTGTCCCCTCTCCTTGAATCTCATGGGCTTGATTTGCGATGCGACCTCCAAGGTTGGGCATAGAAGGCTATGTAGGGACCTGAGAGTGCTCTCTTCTCCTTCCACCCTTTGGCATAGTTCTTCTGAACAGCAAAGCCTTGCTTCAGAGGTTTGAGGCTAGATTTCTTTTCTGAAATAGCAGTGAGCTTGAGCCCTCAGAGGATGCCACGCTGTTGGGCAAAGAGTTTGGATCAAAGATGAATGTGTGAATCAGTGAGACTCAATTCTGAGATTTCTCTTGAGACTGGGGGACAGAAAAGTCACTTTTCTACCTGGGCTGCTGAGGGTGTGAATGGATGCCAGGACAGAAGAGCCTGTCTGAGAATGGGACCAAAGAGGGCATGGCAGAGCCAAGAGATAGAAGGGGATCTCTTACTGATGCTGCCATTTGAGTGCCTGGATCCAGCTATGCCTGAAGCTGTTGCGTTTGAACTTTTTAGTAACATGAGCTAATAATCCCTCCACTCTGCCTGTTTCTTTTCTGTCCTTTTTTCAGTCATTTTTATTTAGATTCTGTCAGCTGTAATCAGGGTGGTGTGACTGAGACGAAGACCCACTTAGAAAAGATCTGAGATGCACTGATAGATGCTAACATACTGGTTAGGAGCGCCAATCTCTAACCAGTATGTTAGAGACCCCATAGAGAACATCCTCTCTGGTCAGAACACAATGTTGTGTTGTAAGTGGGGCTGATTTGGGTTCTCACCTGCATGATGTTCTCCCTGAAGCAGGTGTGGTGTTTGGAGCATGGTGTGCTGGACGAGACTGATGCTGGGAAAATCCAGCCATGGCTTCCTATGAATATGGATTCGTCACAGGCTGAACCAAGCCTGAAATTTATTGCCTCTTTACCATTTATCTTTTCCTACAAGATAGAGAAAAGGAAATACAACTTGAATAATTATTAATGTGGGGCAGGAAAAAATATATGCAAAATTAAAATTAAAAGCTGAATTATTTTTGGAACTTCAAAATCAGTATTATTTTGTCTGGGCTTCCTTCTTAGAGTCCAAATGTCTTCTTCTTATCTATTATGAAATAAAAAAATTAACTCCAGTCTAGATTTTTATTCCTTTCTAAACATTGGCTTTAATTCCCTGAGGGTCACATGTCTACTCAAGGCATTAGAACACGGTGCATCCAAGGTTTACAGTGATACTTCAAATATTTTCTCAACAACTGTTTTACTTTTGGCAAGATTCAGAACCCATAAACACATTCTGTTGTGCATTCTTTTACTGTTTACATAGTTCCTTAAAAAACAGTGGTTTTCCTTCTGTTTCAGAGTTGTGTGCCTGCCCTCTCTTGTTCGCCTCCTCGTTGGCTGCCACGAAACAAAAATCTGTCTTGCAAAGAATAATGCCTACCTTCTTCCTCAATAATCTCTAATAAATCTACTGTTATGTTATGAAGTCTCTTTTATTCTCAAAGAAACAGCATGGGCCTTGAAGATCCGTATGTGATGTGGACAGCAGAGAGGATGACGAGGCCTTCCAGCATCCGTATCTTTCCGTCCAGGCTGTCAGGGGGCATAACGGTGGGAGCCTGGACTGCGGCTTCCCCATGCGAGACAGCCGTCAGGAGACAGGGGCCTAGAAAGGAGTAGGTGAGTGACTTTTCCACTGAAGCTGGGACTTGGCTTAACTGAACACCGACGGCTCGCTGCTATGTGTGACTGGATGTATGTAAATGTGTAACAGTAAAGAAACTCCATAGTGCACTTGCTTTGTTTTAATTATTATTATTATTATTATTTTTTTTTGCCAAGGAAAATGTACAATTACCCCACAGTGAAGAGGCCTGAGATTCTCACACACAGTCTGATGACTGGTGGGGTTGAGAGCAGAAGCAGCGGGACCCATGAGGAGGCCACCATGGGGCAGGGACAGGGGGTAAAACTGCAGGGTCACCACTGCCAGCCTTGGGATTGATCTGTGAAGGTCGGGCAGATGGAGGGACCAGAGAAAGTAAGAGGACAACCGCAAGGATGAGGCCTGAGCAGCCAGAGAAGGGAGGTGCTGTTGAGTCGGGTGTGGGAGGTCTCAGGAGGAGGAGCGGGTGGCGACAGCCAGGGGCTGAGATACGGAGAAACCAGGGAGGGGCTGAGACCTGGGGCCTAGAGAGAAACCTGGGAAGGACTGGGGGGCCTGGGTCGACTTGCATCCCTCCCCCGTCCCCCAAGATCTTCCTTCATTTGAGCTGCAAGGTCGACCACCTGTGTTGTCCCTGAGCAG
>PVJI01033139.1:0-11543 GCA_004026765.1 Micronycteris hirsuta
AAAGTTTGTGCTAATAATTCTTCACAAGGAGATTAAATTATTGTGTCTTATAAGATCCAGCCAGGAAAACAGAAAGTATCATTTGTGCAGAAATAATTTAACACTGGTACCTGTTACCCAGACCAGAGCATGGGTGATGATGAATTTGAGAATAAAGCAACAGAACTTTACTTAAACTGCTGAGGGGAGTAGGATCCAATTTTGTTGACTACCAACACTCTGTAGATATATATCTTTTTTAAACACTTTCAGCATTTCTGTGAATTATTGTGTTATTTTAACACCTTTAAGATGAAAAACTATAAATCAAAGAACTAAGTGATATGCCCAAGTCACCAGCTAGCAGATGACAGAGCTGGAATTTGAACTGATTCCGTATAGAGAATCCCATCTGCCACTCCCTGTGGCCGTATGTAAGGAATGGGGAGGGGCTAGAAAAAACCTGAACACTCTCACCCTGGCCAGGGTAGCTTGGTTGGCTGGAGTGTCAACACATGCACCGAAAGGTTGCCATTCGATTCCTGTTCAGGACACATACCTTGGTTGTGGGTTTGATCCCAGGCAAGTGTGGGAGGGAACCAATCAATGTTTCTTTCCCTCTCTCTCTCTTCCCCCATCCCCTTAAAAGCAATGAAAAAATGTCCCCAGGTGAAGATAAAAAAAAATTAACACTCTCCCTTTGAGTTTCCATAATAACGTGAACAATTCTTTTCATAAAATATTTAATAAACTATCCCAGGCTATAATATTGTATCCTCACGAACACAAAGTGTGTAACTGAAATGAGTTTTCACTATGCATGAGGAGCACAGTCTAAAGACCAAGGAGGCCACTTGCTTCAATGACGAGAGAAAACCCCGTGTGTTCTTTTCAGAGCCAACCCTGGACTGTCAGTCTCAGACAGAATGAAATGTGGTGTTTCACAACTGACTTCTTCAGGTTTTATTTTTGCTCATCTCTTTTCCAACTCAATGTTGCAAATATCTTCTATAAGAATATTTGGAGATGGATTATATTAATTCTCTTAAATTGAATGTGTTGTTAAGAAATTTTTGAGAAAGAGTATTTGCTCAGCATTCTGACAACAAGAGATCTTTGTTTAAGTAATGAATAAATTTGGAAACCAAGGTTTATCTACAGGACACTGAATTAACACAGGGTTCAACAACCTGCTAAATCCACAGAAATTCTAAGTGCTTTGTTGAGGAACTATCAACTTCCACGGACGAATAATAATGGATTTTAGTGAAATTTGACAGAACTAGACTATTAGTCAAAACCTCCTCTTTCCAGAAAAATTCTGCTCTGGCACAGTGCACAGAACCATTCTTTCGTGTGAGCTACTGGGTAAGATTTTCCCCCGAGCAAGGAAAAAGCTAGTTTTACAGTGCAACATGTTCCCGACTCCACGCCCCCTTTTCTTTCTTCAGTTGCTTCTTCTGTTACTTGACTGGAGCTCACAGGCCTCGGGTTCCATCCATATAGAAGTTACTGAAGTGTAATGGAGCCCCGATTTGGAAGGAACTGGTTCCCTCACTCTAGAAATGAGCAATGGGTTAACAGCAGTTACTTATACACAGTAACTGGCGATTTAGGAACACACTCCCCAGCACCTACTCTTCTGTGTTCTTTAAACTAGGCCACAATCTGATCTTAAGCATTTTGGTCAAACAACTTCTAATTAAATGCAATTAGAAAAATTAAATTTTGTTGCTGTTGTGAGCTCGTCTAATGGGCCATTATCATTCTTTAACTTAAGCTCTTAAGCTTCCATTGAATCTTACTGCAACCTCTCTGCTGTTCGGGTATTCTTTTTTCATTTATGTCATCCTTTCTCTTACTCCTCCCTAATCTTTTTGAATCTGTTTAATTAGTTTTATAAATTGTTTTCAAGTTTTCTGTAGTGTATATAATACAAAACATAGGCTGCATTAACACACAGTGTATACATCTACTTGTCTAGTATAGATGCTCTTTAGTACAGGTTGACATAGTTTAAACTGCTGTGTTTGGGTTGGGGTTGGGGGGCATTGCAGGTACTGGCAAAATGCCTTTCCTTTTAATATATTTATGATTACATGTCTCAATAAAAATAAGTTATGATTTTAAAGTAAGAACATATCTGTAAAAGCTATAAAATTACATTGCAGAACTGCAACTCATGTATTTTCAAGGTAAGTCACTTTTATTTTAACAAACAAATCTGAGACCTGTGATGCAAAGGTCTGCCTATGGTGTAGCTATGTTTTATTCATTTTCAAATGGCTGTTTTGATAAACTATCAATGTCAGTTTTCTCAACTGCGCTAAGAAATGTTCTTACAAGCATCTTTCAGCAAAGACATCTGCACACCCCAGCCCAGCAGCCGCCGACAGACTTGCTCAGAAACCTAGTGGAGTGATGCTTTTATCTCATGCCTTTGCAGTCACCCTCACTTCGACAAAATCATGGGGCAAGATTACAATTTCAGATCCCAAATGCACAGGACATTATATATTGGATCATCTATAAGTCTGACTTTTTAATAAAATGTGGCTCCAAGTATAGTTCTTACCGCCCTCTCACTGCTAAGTAATCCTGGAGTAGGTGGTCCTCCTGGGACACAAACATACACACGAGTTTAACTTAGTTTTTACCGCCCTCATCTAATGAAGGTGAGAAAAATGCTCCATCTTGAATTTTTCATTGCTTCATTTTTTTTCATGAACTATCACTGCAATGTTATAGAAACTGGTTTAATTAACAGGCAAGAGCAGCAAAAACTATTAGTTCTGCTTCTTGCTTACAATGCTGGGAAAGTTCCATAGCACTCACATATCTTCCCGGAGTCTGAGAAACGCTCATGAACACAGAGCTGGCACGTTTAGGGGAAGTGCTCACAAGGACTTGCACTGAAATGTACGGTTTATGAGCCTAGGTTGAAATAAATGAAGTTGCTACCCTGGGCAGCTAACCTACTCTAGGCTCAGGGAGAATATGATTCTGGCTGAGATAGGAAGTGAAACGTCTAAGTGAGAGAAAAAGGTCTGAGGATAAGGCCTGAAGGATGAGTAACACAAGAAATGGTAAGAAAATCCAAGAAAGTCACAAGTTCAAATGCTGAAGAACGTGTAAGGACGTTACAGGAGTTGGACCCTGGCGTGAAGCTGCAGGCCATAGGTCCGTGGTGTGTTATGAGTCTACACATCTAAAGAACAAGGGGACAAGGCAGATGACCACTTACTACCACTAAAGAGTCAAGGACTCCCCCCAGGGCCAAGTCCATGGGGTCTCCAGCACAGCCCTTCCGAGTGCCCTCCCTCCGCGCTGCTGCCACACCTTCAGTCATTGCATATGGAACTGATGATGACACTAGAAATGCTTGCTGAAAATAAGAAATAAAAAAGATAACATCTGACTAGGAGAGTGTTCTACCATTGCCATCACTCATTTCTTCTGGACACCCGGGTAAGCGGGGTGCCCAGGGTGATGGAGAAACTTCTACATCCTCTAACCGTGAAAGGTGCTCCAGAACAATTCTGGAGTCTCCTGGATTCAGACATGAAAAACTATCCACTAGAAAGGAAAAAGCTCAGTTTAGGGACTGGTACATACAATGTTTTAAAATATATAAATTAGTTTCCCTCTTTTTGTGTTGTAATGTTTATGGAACTGATAATGAGAGAGAGGATGAAAATAAATTGGAATAGAGAATATGGGGAAAGTAAGAAGCACTGAAAATTCCAAATGATAATGATACATGTTTTAAAAGAAACAGAGTTAAAAAATAAAGGAATACGACATTATGACAAAGGAAAGAGAAACTAAAGGGAAGTAGATAGGAAACAGAATAAGTAAATTAGAAAAAGAGGACAAAGCAAAGTAAAGGAAATACAAGATTAAAGGTTATTTCTTGTATAAGGAAACTTTGCAGGAATCGTTTGACTTACTTACTGTATATCTTAATCAGTTAGATAACATTCGTCTAAAAATACACTTGTTTTTATTGAACGTATTGGAGTGACATTCGTTAATAAAATTATATAGGTTGTAGGTGTACAATCTATATCATCTGTATGTTGTATTGTGAGGAAGTAGAAGACGGTGGGGGGATAATGGTGATGCAAGAAGACTTAGGGTGGTAAAATACTTTTTTTTTTTTTTGGTAACACAGAAGGAAGTATCTCAAAAGTCTGTGGACTTAGAAAGGGCAAGGAGGAAAAAAGAGGTCAAAATAGACAATCTAGAAACTAACTCCATGAGGACAGTGAATTCTAAAGCAAATGAGCTTTGCAACTGCAGAGAACTCCAAGGTGACTCAGAAAATGCACCATAGTCATGTTTAATTTATGGAATCTTTGCGACAATTCTCAAAGAGTTTCAAGTATCCAGAGGGAAGATATAACATAGTTTTCAGATGTTCAGTTCTACTGCTTTGTCCCAAGGCCACCTGCTCCATTTCATTCCATTCTTAATTGAAAATCAACACCCCAGCACTATTTCAAAACTTTCTCAGCACTCACAGTGTTCACTTCCTTCCGAAGTACGTGAATAACGACCCTGACACGATTACTGCTGACCTCACCACCTCTCAGCAACTGAAAAACTACCAAACTATCTCAGAAAGAGCAAATGGTTAGTTTTCCTGAAACTGCGAGAAACGAATCTATGAAGTATTGAGACGAGACATATTCACATGTGATAACCAAGAGATGCTTAACGCCATGAAGTGGCAGTGATGAATTGAGGTGTGAAAAGGGAATATGAAGTAAAATAATCTGTCCTTTCATTCCCACATTGTCAAGGTTTACAACCTCATCATTTCAAGATGTATGCTCTAAAGATCGTGTTTCCCACGGATGCCACCTAAATTTAGTCACTCTAAGTGTTGATTATCACTTGTACTTGACCACCTTCTAAGTAGTCTTTGTTCTCTAAATCCTAGGAATAATACCAAAAAAGATATGCTGTTTAACTTTGCATCATCTTGATTGTTTGGAATTGTGGTAAAATGTACATAACATTAAATTTGCCACCTTAGCCCGGCTGGTGTGGCTCAGTGGATTGAGCGCGGGCTGGGAACCAGAGGGTCCCGGTTCGATTCCCGTCAGGGCATATGCCTGTGTTGCAGGCCAGGTCCCCAATGAGGGCCATGTGAGAGGCAACCATACATTGCTCTTTCTCCCTCCCTTCTCCTCTCTCTGAAAATAAGTAAATAAAAAATCTTAAAATTAAATTAAATTTAAAAAAAAATTTGCCACCTTAACTGTGTTTAAGTGTTCATTTCAGTGACCTTAAGCACATTCACATTGTTGTGCAACCATCTCCACCTCCAGAACCTTCTCGTCTTCTTCAGCCGAGACTTTCTACCCACGAAACAAAAACTCCCCATCTGCCCCTCTCCCCAGGCCTGCGATAATCACTATTTTACTTTCTGTCGCTGTCAATGTAACTACTAGTTTACTTTCTGTTGCTGTGAATTTGACTACTCTGGTTAGCTCATATAAGTAGAATCATGTGGTATTAGTCTTTTTTTGATTGGCTTATTTCACTTATCATAATATCCTCAAGGTTCATTCATGTTGTAATATGTGTCAGAATTTTTCTTTTTAATATTAAATAATTTTCCATTACATGTATATGTCCTTTTTTTTTGGTAAATCCATTCCTCCATTTATTTGTCATTCAGCAGCTTCTACCTCTTGGTTATTATGAATAACACTGCAATGATCATGGGTGTGCAAATATCTCTTCGAGACCTGATTTTGTATAATATTTACTCTCCCCCCAACTTGGCCTAGATAATAATGTACTTTTTATCATTCTGGATTTTTTAAACTGAAAGGAGCACACTATCAGAACCTTAGTGGATGCTATTTCAACAACAGAAAACCAGCAGAAAGGCTTATTATTAAAATATAAGAGAATAAAGTTCCCTGTATATTCTTGAATGCATTTCTCAGGTTTTAACTGACACATACTAACTGCGAGTCTTTGCCTGGTAACCAATGCTAAGCTACAGATGAGATGCATAACAGTTGTGCAAAAGAGAATATTTGTGAGAAATTATTTTCACTATTATCTTTGGAAGTGTTTCTAAAGAAGGCTGAGTGCATTTCCAGGCAGTTAAGCGGAATCCAAGAAAAGATGTCTTTGACAAAGTGCAGCAATATGAAAAAGGGAGGATTAAATGACTTTGAAGAATTAAGAATAAGTAACAGACTTATGGCAAGAAAATAGGCTGCAAAGCAAAATGCCACTAGAGTGGACATTAGTCTGACATGGTGTGCGTGGTCTTAAATGCCATGTGGACTTGTTGTAGTGCAGTTGCTAAACAAGTAGCCCCAATATTTAATATATCAGTACAACAAGAATGTTTTGCTCCCATACAGTTCTAACAGGTGTGAGTCAGATGAGCAAGGTCGCTTTCCACGTGGTTATTCAGGGAGGTATGATTCCATGAAAACTCAGAGCCTTGTCATTCCCACTCAGTCCTATCAGGACTGGGGCACACGGCCCCACCTATTTCAGACTCATGGACACAGAGGACTGACCAACAGTTGTTCGAGCTGACAGGTTTGGGGGCTGATTGAGAAGGGTGAAGGGATTAAGCAAAGAAAAAAAAGGAAGAAAGACTTATGGACACAGAAAACAGTATGGTGATTACCAGAGGGAAAGTGGGGTGGGGGAGGAAGTAAAGGGGATAAATGGTGATGGAAGGAGACTTGACTTAGGGTGGTAAACAATACAATATATAGATGATGTGGAATTGCGTACCTGAAACCTACATAATTTTATTAACCAATGTCACCCCAATAAATCCAATTAAGAAATATAAGAGATTTGGGAATGTAGTCTAGCTGTAAACTAGAGTGAAAGGGAGAATTGATTTATTATGTTAAAGTACATGTACGCAACTCATTAAGCAAAATGGAGCTCTTGAAGTTTGTTTCTCTTCAAGCTGGAAGGGACAGGAACGAAATAAAGTCAGAGGGAGCATCCATGCTCTGTACGATGAACCAAAAGAGCTGATGGAGCGCTATGAAGATCTTTTCCTCTGTTGATCTCAGTGTAGGAAATGACTGACCAAATGCTGTGGGGTTCTCCCTCTTGCCCCTGAACCAATAGCATATGGTGACTATCCAACAACCAGCACCAAATAATGAGATCTTTTACTAAAACATCCATTGTCATTGCTCCTGGCAAGGTAATTTTGAGCCCTTTTGCAACACAGACATGAGTGATCTGGCTTTATTTTAGATTCAAGTTTCATGTTGAAATGAAAAACAAAGGAATTAGATCTCCTCTGTGACACGCCTAAGGATACAGGAACAGAAGGGAATTTGATCGTACTGAGCAGTTGATTGGATTTTCTTTTTTTTTTAAACCTGTATGACACTTTGACAATTGCTTTTCCTGTAACTTCTAAAAAACAAATAGATTTAACTTAGTACGTTATTTGATATAATTCACCCAAATGTGTATGTTTGGACATACTTCCATGCAGGCTATTAGAAAGCCTTCAGTATCCTTCAGACATCCAAAAGTTAAATGTATTTGTCCAGAGTATTATAAAGAAATTGTAATGGGTCCAAGAATAATAACACCTCAGTATAGGACACACTTCAGTTCTCCCCTCAATGAAAACTGAGTACCTGTGGCACAACTGCTGACAAGCAGAGGTGTCAGAAAGCTAAAGGGAAGGAATCCAGTGATCCTTGAAGAACTCTAAGTGTCGGTGGTTAGGTTACAATACTAATCACAACCCAAGGCATAATGCTGAAACAGCAGTAGTGGTAAAGGAGGAACAGGTAGACTTTAAAAATGTCCACCCCTTCCTCCATTCAGCACTAAAGTGATCATCAAGCCTGTGTGGTTCAAATAATCATACATCTGTTTAATAACTGAAAATGTATCTATTTTATACCTTCACACCTTGGTGCAACTAAAGGAGGGCATGTATGGGAAAGATAATTATATAGCACCTCAAACTGGGACTGAAAATTGTAGAACTGATGATTTTTGAAGTTTGCTATATGTATGAGGCATAATGATGTCTAGTAAATTCCAGATTCTCGGTTAATGGTGACTACATTCTTTCAGTTGGTCAAGTCCACAAATGTCGAAATCATACTTGACTGCTGACTTTCTCTCACACCTCGAATGCAGTCCAGAAGGATACAATAAAAGTGATAAATGAATCTAAGTTACATAATGTATTTGCTTTGGAACATCGAAGAAAATGAATTAGAACTCCAATCCTCAATTTCTTTCTTACATATGTAAGTAATAACAATAATGACAAGAACAATAAGAATGAGCTCATAATGTTGATGCAATTGTAAAGTAGGCTAATTATATAAAATCCTGTCTAGCTAGCAAAGAGTGGGTGTTCAAAAAATATCAGTTTTAAACTTTGTCACTTATTTTGATCCTTTCTCTTGGATAACCCCACCTCCAAAATGATCAGTTTAAGTTATAATAAGTTCAGCTACTGTAAAAACCTACCTTTTCCAATTTTTGAGAGATGCAATATACCCTTAGGTCAAAACCCACCATTAAAACATTTCATTGTAAGAGGGTATATCGAACCCAGTTATTTGTTACATTTGCTACCCTTCCTGGGCCTCTGTTTTCCTATCCCCTTCTATCTTGTGCTCTTCTAGTGGATGAAGAGAAGACCACTCCACCAGCCTATGTTTGTTTTTACAGCCCAAGACTTCAGGTGTTTTATGAGTTCCTTCAGATATGATCATCTTGGTTCCTGAGAACAAGTAGAAAGGGAGAGCAGTCAGCAAGCTGAGAAACCTCAGGATGCTCCTCATCCTGTCCCAACTGCTGTGCCCTTCCATTGAAATGAATGAACTGGGGCCTTTACTAATTTATCACCCAAGTGTAATGTTAGTTTAACTCTTAAGAGATATGGTGACTGTGGAAATTAATTATGATTGTTGATATGTTTAAATGCTAAAGTGGTTCAGAAAATTCACAAATATCAGGTATAAGTAGGGACACAAAAAAAATGGGATTTATAAAAAATTGCGTCTTTATTCTTATATGTTTAAACTTCTGACACCTTCAAAGTACTCTCCATTTGAAGCAATACACCTATCGAGATGTTTTTCCACTGCTCAAAACAGTTTTTGAACTTGTCGATTTTAATGCCTTTTACTGCTGCCACTGTTTTTTTGTTTCACCTCTTTCACATTGGCAAAAGGTTTCCTTCTGAGGACTTTTTTCACCTGGAGAAACAAAAAAATCGCTTGGGGAGGAGATATTGGGTGAATAGGGAGGGTGGGGCACTGTGGTCATGTCATTTTTGGTTAAAAACTGCTGCATTCAGTTTTTGACTCAGCGCAGTGTGGGCAGAGTCAAAAATCACCCATTATGAAAAGGGAAAATGCATGGAAAGAATTTGCAAAAAAAATTCACTGAAGTTGAATGCAGCCTCTCACAACAACACCAGCTGGTACACTGATACAGATGGGTCCCTAGAATGCTCACCTAGTGAGGGAAGCCTGTACTACAAGGTGCCGTTCCTCCAGAAGGTAATTCTGGGATTTTTGCGTCCCTCCTTGTATACTAGTCTGGATAGCCAGAGATATTCTATAGCAATACAAAAAAACCCCAACACTCAATAGCTTAACAAAATGAAGGCTTATTTCTTACTCAGGCAACATGTCCACCCAAGTCAGTTCCGTGTCATTGTTATTCAGAACCCAGGCTAGTGGTGCAGCAGGAGTTGTGACTCCACCATGGGCTCAGAAGGGGCAAGATCTAGAAATATCACTGAACAGTATGAATGACCAGAAGACATATGAAAAAGCAAAAAATATTGTATTGTTTTTCTAAGCAATTATTTCATTATATAGAAAGTTGTTTGTATCAACCCATTCATAAATAAAAGGCATGAAAATAACTCAAGTCAAAAGAGAAATTTTTGCCTCCAGTGTCTGGATATTGACAATAAAATTTTAGCACCCACCAGTAAATCTCTTTTATACGGGCAAAAAAAAAAGCAAGTTTGTCTTCTCTGTACTCCAGAGTAACTAAGAAAGTTCTTTTTGAGCTATAGAATGCATATGGTTTAGTACATATTTATATATTTATTTATAGAAGAAAAATGTGAAAATAACTAAAGGTAGCATAACTAAAATATTATCAATATCTCTGGAAGATAAAGGTAGATTAAAAGAGGAGTCAGCAAACTTTTTCTGTCAAGGGCTAAAATATTTTAGGCTTTGTGGACTAAGAGGCAAAATATAAATTACATAAGTAGGCACTTACAGAAAAAGAGAGAAAATAATGTATATAAAATTATACTGATTGAATTCAAAATTTGATAACAATTGAGTACAATGTTTAAGACAAGTCCACTAATTAGAAGAACTGGATTCTGTTTAGGGATTAGTATAGGAGACTGTTCTGCATGGCATGAGCCCAGCTCCCACTCGGAAACACCAGTGGAAAGCGAGGTCCGGTACACAGGACCCATGCCCATGGATAGGTTCTCCCGTGGGGAATCTGGCCTGCATTGTATCTAGGGCGCTTTGAGGCTTGGTTTTTGCTAAAACTCTCTCACCCTGAATTGAGGAAGCAAACATTTAGTGCATATCTTTAAAGTAACTTCCTAAAATCTATGCTAAACCTTCCAAGGATGAGTATAACCAGTTCAACGGCTTTTCCCTTTACATTTGCAAATATTCTTCTTTTTTGATGTAATTAGCAACAACCTCTCCTTTATTTTCTGTAAAAGGTAACCACCTAAAGCGAACCTGTGCATAGTAAATGAGGACCATCCTCCATGTAATGTGCCCAGAAAAGCAATAAAAGCTCGTCAAGGCAAGGGTCGGGGTGCTCTTCTCTTGAGAGAGTGGCTATGCCACCCCTTTTTCTGCACAGGATTCGGTAGTCTGTGTGAATTTGTCTTGTCCCAGCCACAACGCCACGGACCCCACGAGCCGGGGTCCACATCAGGTCAGTGTTTGGCTTAAACGAGGTTCAGGGTCAGCGCTCCCTTTCATTAAAATCAATTGCAGATGTTCATCTGTTAATGGTGATCTTTAATGCAACTGTACACATCTCGTATTAAAGATGTCTTTTCACAGGCATAGATACTGAAAATACTGATAGCAGTTCTCACTCATATGGTTTTATTTGAGCTTATTAATGTATCATTGATATATGCTCTTCCCATCATCCCAACAGCTCCCACAGATGGAGTTTACACAGATGGCGTATAAACAAGGTAACTGACAGGTGATGATGTCAAACATTTCTTCCCACGTGCCGTAACTACTAAGGAGATACAAGACTGGAAACCATGTCTGTCTGTATATTTTCAGTAGAAACTCCTTTCCACAGTTCTTCCCTCCTTCCTTCACTCCGTCCCATTACTCTCTCATTCACCTAGAATGGTGAACGTAAATTAGATTGTGACTAGAATTCAGTCAGAAAAATACAAAGGACCTGTTTCCAAGTTTCTGAAACAAAAATAACATAGTTTTATTCTGTTTATATCTTCATTGATATGAAAATTAAAATCAGTAACTCAAAGATAGATA
>PVJI01033140.1:0-11543 GCA_004026765.1 Micronycteris hirsuta
AATTTCTCCTTCATTATGTTTTGAAATAAGTTTTCAGTTTCTTGCTCTTCCTCTTCTCCTTCTGGCACCCCTATGGTTCTGATGTTGGAACATTTAAAGTTGTCCTGGAGGTTCCTAAGCCTCTCCTCATTTTTTTAAATTCTTGTTTCTTTATTCTGTTCCAGTTTGATGTTTATTTCTTCCTTCTGGTCCAAACCATGGATTTGAGTCCCCTTTTCCTTCCCTTCACTGTTGGTTCCCTGCACATTTTCCTTTATTTCACTTTTCCGTCTATTTTGCATACTCAACCACTTCTGTGAGCATCTTGATTACCAGTATTTTGAACCCTGCATCTGATAGGATAGCTATCTCCTCATCACTTAGTTGTATTTTTTCTGGAGCTTTGATTTGTTCTCTCATTTGGGCCACATTTTTTTTTTTATCTGGGCATGCCTGTTATGTAGCAAGGGGTGGAGTCTTAGGTATTCACTAGGGTAGGGCAACCCACCTCACTGAGTTGTGGCCGAGCGGTCTGTGAGGGAACAATGCCCCTACTCATCTCTTCCAGGCTTTCAGTCACTTCCTTGGCTACCCACAAGCAAACTGGGCCCTCTGCTGCTGATTCCCAGGTGGATGGGCTTGTCTGTTTGTCTGTATAGGGCCCTGTTGGTCGGTCCAACCAACTCTCCTGTGAGGCTGGGAGTATCTCCTGCCACCTTAACTTACACAGATTTTTTCAGCCAAAGGTTTTGCAGCTTTATTTCCCCACTTGGAGCCCTAGATTGGGTGGTGTGTCTCGCTCCCCAGTTGTTCCTCCTGGTTTATCTGCACGTAAATTTGGGACCACCTGCTTCACAAACTGTGGCGTTTCCCACCCTTGCCCTCAAACACGGCCTTGCTGCGAGTCCTTTCTATCCCAGCTGCCAGTCTCTGCCTCTCCTACCAGTCTGGATTAATGTTTCTTCTTTAACTCCTTGGTTGTCAGACTTCCATACAGTTTGATTTTCTGGCAGTTCTGGTTGTTTTTTGTTTTTAAATTTGTTGTTGTCCTTCTTTTGGTTGTGTGAGGAGGCACAATATATCTACCCATGCTTCCATCTTGGCTGGCCAAATTTCAAATTTCTTAAAGTTGGAAATTACGTAAACTCTAAGCATGTGGCATAAACTACACATCTGCAGATATTAAGCAGCTTAGCTATTTACAAAATCATACTACTAAATTATTAATAAAGACACCTGTAAAATAAATTTTACTAGGTGCAGTGATCAGTCATTTAGCTTCCTTTATAAACACTAGTCCAAACCAAACGTCACTCAGATCAATCAGGAATTCATAGGACTGTAATTCAGTCCCAAGCAAAGAATGGTGTTTCCATTTCCAAACCATTCTCATGATACTCTAATGAAAAATTTTGAAGCATTCAGTGAAACAATTTGACTCCAATGTCTCAAATCACCCCCACTACCCCCAAATTCTTTGGTGGGAGGTCTTCGGTTTTCCTTTTGAAGGAAACGCTGGTGAGGGACAGCCAAGTGGGATCAATATGGAAGTGTCCGCGGAGCTGACACAGGCCAACCCTGTTCTCCAACTCTAGGTACAGACTAGTCTCAAAACGGGGATTCATTCAGTCCTCAGTTTTACCCAAGACCGTGTCCACTCACGTCACTTTTTAAAAAACGAGCGAGCTCAGCCTGGTCGCCAACAGCTCGCCTGTGGCCCCGACCAGACCGTGCCCAAGGCCAGCACTCTCCGCCGCCCGCGCCCAGAGCTGTGCCTTCGCGTCTGGAGACCAGGGCTGACCAGGGCCGGCTCCTGTCGCATGGCCACCGGCCCCCCGCCCGCGGGAACCGAGCCCAAGTCCGGAGCCGGAGCCGGGCTGTGAGGGTCCCGGCAGGGCCGCGCTCACCGTCGATGTTCTCCCGGTCGCTGATGTGCTGCAGGTTGCAGCCCGTGTCCTCGCGGCTCAGGTCGGCGTCGGGCCGGTAGGACTGCAGCCGGGAGTGCGCATTCCTCCGGAGCTTGGGGCTGGAAGACACGCAGCACGAGGTAGTGTTCCCCATCGTCGGCGGCCCGGGGCCCGCGGCGCTCGCCGGGCGTGCACAGCGAGGCCCGCCCGCGGAGGCGCTGAGGCGCTGAGGCGGCCGGCCGCGGCGGCGGGCGCAGCAGTGGCGGGGCGGTAGCGGCCGCAGCGACGAACGGTGGCGACGAGCGGTTCCGTCGGCCTCCGCCCCGGCCGAACCGCGCACCGCGGAGGAGCGCCGCTTCGCGCAGCTGCACCACCGCAGGCGTGCAGCTCCAGCTCCCGGGCGCTGGAGGGCGCCCCGCCGGCAGCCTGTGGGGCGTCCCCGCCAGCCGGCGCCCGGTCGCTGCCTCGGCTGGAGGTTCGGGTTCAAGCCGCCGAGGCGCGAGTGCGGGCTAGCGCAGCGTGGGCGGGGACCAGGCGGCAGGAGCAGCAGCTGTCAGCAACTGAACCGAGAAAAGAGAAAGAGCAAAACAAGTACATATTAAAAAACAAAAACAAAAAGAAAAACCCCTAAACAACCAGAACAGGAACTTAAGAATCATAGATATGGAAGTCATTTGGAGGGTTATCAACTGGGAGGAGACGAGGGAGAATGGGGGAGGTGATGGAGAAGCCGAAGAACTCACATGCAGGACCGGAGGACATGAACGAAGTGTGGTGGGGAGATTGCTGGAGGGAGTGGGGGATATCAGGGGAGGGTGGCAAAGGAGGAAAATCGGGACAACTTCAATGGCATAATCAATAAAATACATTTTAAAAAGTAAATAAATTTAACAATCCCAAAAAAGAAGTAAAATGTGTTTGGGAAATCTCTAACTCATACACAGTAGACACTGATGAAGCAATTGAAGAGGAGCTACTGGGTTCAGGAGGTATAGAAAAGCATAATAAAAGATGGATCCAAAAAAATATTCTTTGTAAGTTATTCTTTCTCTATTTGGGTATTGGTTTGAGTGAGCTTATTCTTTTTGCTTTCAAAGATTTTATATGAATATATAAAAGCTGAGTGAAATCTTCAATGAAGAAAGTATAAGCTTAAGTACTTCCAGTCTCAATGTTTCGGTCCTCCAACGCATTGTTATTTTTCAAACTGATTGTGTGTGTCCCTAGAGCATAATAGTAATTTTGAGATACTGTGATACTTCAAGAAAAGAAAATGTATTAGGATGAACTCCTTTTGAGGTCTCAAAAAAGCTGAAATTTATTGATCTAAAAATATGTAATTACTGTTAAAGATCCTAGATAGAATCTTACACTTTAAAAAGTGAAAAGTCATAGGATGTATGACTATATTATAGTTCTGTAGGGGACACCAGGCAGCAGTCTCTGGACTAGGATATGTCTCTGCAAGTGCAGTTTCATGCATTCCTATCTCTAAGTCACAGGTAAGTAAAGGATCAGAGCAAGAGCCAGCAGTTTTAACAATAGCATTGTCTAATGCAGGCCCCTTGTGAATTACTTTGCTTAAATAGACCATTAGCTATGGCTCTGAATTTTGTTTAATCTATTTTAATGAATCCACACAACTGAAAACGTTTTTGTTCTTCAAATTAACTGAATGATTAGAAAATCAGTTCTACTTGTTCTACTTTTGTTCTCTCACATTCTAATGAAGCTTAGGCCTATTACTGACATTGGCACCAATAACAGTGTAGACAGATAAAAATTTTATTATTATAATTATTTATGAATATATTGTTTCCTCAAATGTAGTTATTTTTCAAGAAATTTACTTTTTGAATTTTTTGATTGTAATCAAAAAAGAAATGGGTACTAAAGGCAATATAGAACATTTTCCAGAGTATTCTTAGTTCAGAGTACAGATAATTATGATGAGACATAGCCTAAACTATAAATAATTATGATCTCTCTGTCCGTCTTCCTAGTTCAGTAAGGATAGGGAAAAATGGGGATTTTTTTTTGTTTATTTTCATTTTTTTGCTGGTCTTTTTTTCCTTATAAAACTGATGGAGAGTCAAAGTAGATAAGTTTGTGAAATACTGAATATAAATTAGAATAATTTAGGAATGCCTTGACACATATACCAAAGAAGATACAGTTTGTGGTCAATGCTTAGTGATAAAAACAAAGTGGTTTGTTTGGTTTATCATTTTCAAACTGATTCTGTGTTAGTTTGATTCTTCATATGTTACTCTTAAACCATATTTAAAAAAATGGTTATTTTTTTTTAAATAACTGAATTTTTACTGTGATTTTTACATATGAGATTAACATGAGATTGAGAGTTAGGCGGAATAAATTTTTAAAAAGGTTTTTATTTTATGAAATACTTAAAATTGATTTGTCTTAAGCCATGACATGTCTAACATTGATTTTTCAGAACAGGGGGAAAAAAAAGAAAAACTTGAAGTTTTTTTCACATAACACTTCACTTTGCAAGCAGTTCGTGAAAAAGGCTATATTAAAGGTAGGTAAAAGTGATGTTTATAATAATGAACTTTGGCCAAATTCAGAAAAAAAGATATTTTAAATAAAAAACTGAAAAATTTCCAAACTGTAAAAATGTTCCATTCCTTATTCATAAAGTTTTACAGTCAGTGATTAAAATACATTTGAGTAATAAAAATTGATTTATTTTATTTTTTTTAAGATTTTATTTACTTATTTTTACACAGAGGGGAAGGGAGGGAGAAAGAGAGGGAGAGAAACATCAGTGTGTGGTTGCCTCTTGCACACCCCATACTGGGGACTTGGCCTGTAACCCAGGCATGTGCCCTGACTGGGAATCGAACGAGGGACCCTTTGACTCACAAGCCGGCACTCAATCCACTGAGCCACACCAGCTGTGGCTAAAACTGATTTTTTAAAGCACATGAAGAGTTTATTTTAACTAAAGAATCAAACAGATTTAAATACCAAACCGTTTTAACAACCCTATACCAGAGGAACTACATGAATGTGATTGGATGAATGGGTGGCAGATTTTTTAGGAGACAAAATTTTTAGTTTTGAGAGACACAATTCAGAAGAAATTTTAAATAAACACAGTAGATAGTCATTAACACAGTAGAAAGAAGAAAGATATTGAACAAGCAATTTTATTCTTGATTGTTTGTCTTCAGTTCTCATTTAAGGTAATTTAAAAATTAATATGTGGTGTTTTTCCCTAATTTATGCATTTGTCATTTCATTAAAAGCACCATAACGCACTAACAGGAGCTTGTCTTCATAAGAAACCATATGATCTCACTTTTAAATGGAACCTAATCAACAAAACAAACAAAATATAACCAGAGACGTTGAAATTAAGAACAATCTGGGACTTCCAGCTAAGATGGAGGTGTAGGTAGACACACTGTGCCTACTCACACAACCAAAAGGACAACAATTTAAAAACAAAAAACAACCAAAACTGCCAGAAAATCGAACTGTATGGAAGTCCAACAACCAAGGAGTTAAAGAAGACACATTCATCCAGACCAGTAGGAGTGGTGGAGCTGGGCAGCCAGGTGGAGAGGACTTGCGGCAATGCTGCAGCTGGCCAGCAAGGCAGTAGCTGGCAAACCCAGCGAGGACACAGTTGGTGGAGCAGGTGGTCCCACATTCAGGTGTGGATAAAGGAACAGCTGGGGAGCGAGACACATTGCACAACCCAGGGTTCCAGTGTGGGGAAATAAAGACTCAAACCTCTGATTGAAAACACCTGTGGGGTTGAGGCGGCAGCAGGAGTAACTCCCAGCCTCATAGGAGAGTTCGTTGGAGAGACCCACAGGGTCCTAGAAGGTACACAAGCCCACCCAGGAATTGGCACAGAAGGGCCCACTTTGTTTGTGGGCAGTGGTGGAAGTGACTGAAAACCGGCAGAGAGAGGAGCAAGCGTCATTGTTCTCTCTCAGACCCCTTCCCCACAGATAGCATCACAACGCAGCGATGTGGTTTGCACCACCCTGGTGAACACCTAAGGTTCTGCCTCTTATACGTAACAGGAGCAACAAGAAAAAAAATGGCCCAAATGAAAGAACAGATCGAGGCTCCAGAAAAAATACAACTAAGCAACGAAGAGATAGCCAACCTATCAGATGCACAGTTCAAAACACTGGTAATCAGGATGCTCACGGAAATTGGTTGAATTTGGTTGCAAATTAGATGAAAAAATGAAGTCTACACTAAGTGAAATAAAGGAAAATGTACAGGGATCCAATAGTGATGGGAAGGAAACTGGGACTCAAATGAATGGTGTGGACCAGAAGGAAGAAAGAAACATTCAACCAGAACAGAATGAAGAAACAAGAATTTTTAAAAATGAGGAGAGGCTTAGGAACCTCCAAGACATCTTTAAACAGTCCAACATCTGAATTATAGGGGTACTAGAAGGAGAAGAGGAAGAAATTGAAAACTTATTTGAACAAATAATGGAGGAGAACTTCCCCAATCTGGCAAAGGAAATAGACTTCCAGGAAGTCCAGGAAGCTCAGAGAGTACCAAAGAAGTTGGACCCAAAGAGGAACACACTAAGGCGCATCATAATTACATTACCCAACATTAAAAATAAGGAGAGAATCTTAGAAGCAGCAAGAGAATAGGACAGAGTTATCTACAAAGGAGTTCCCATAAGACTGTGAGCTGATTTCTCAAAAGAGACCTTACAGGCAAGAAGGGGCTTGAAAGAAGTATACCAAGTCATGAAAGGCAAGGACCTACATCCAAGAATACTCTATCCAGCAAAACTTTCATTTAGAATGGAAGGGCAGATAAAGTGCTTCTCAGATAAGGTCAAGTTCAAGGAGCTCATCATCACCCAGCCTTTATTATATGAAATGTTGAAGGGATTTATCTAAGAAAAAGAAGATAAAAAATATGAACAGTAAAATGACAGCAAACTCACAGTTGTTAACAACCACACCTAAAACAAAAGCAAACTAAGCAAACAACTAGAACAGGAACAGAACCACAGAAATGGAGATCACGTGGAGGGTTATCAACAGGGGAGAGGGGGAAAAGGTACAGAGAATAAGTAGCATAAATGGTAGGTATAAAATAGACAGGGGAGGTTAAGAATAGTACAGAAAATATAGAAACCAAAGAACTTATATGTATGACCCATGGACACTAACTAAATGGGGGGAATGTAGGTGGAGGGTGTGCAGGGCAGAGGGGAATAAAGGGGGGAAATGGGACAACTGTAATAGCATAATCAATAGAATATATTTAAAAAGAAGAAGAAGAACAATCTGACAGTAACCAGAGGGAAGGTGGGATGGGATAATGGGGGGGGGGGAGGTTTTCAGGAACAACTATAAAGGACACATGGACAAAACCAAGGGTGGGTGGAATCAAGGGAGGGAGGTGAGGATGGCTGAGGTGCGGGGGAGTGGTGGGGATAAATGCAGACAACTGTACTTGAACAACAATAAAATATTAAAAAAAGTATTCTTTAAAATCACATAATATGATTTTTTAAAATATACAATATACTTATCTCTGATTATGAACTTTCTGACAAAGACTGTTACTGGAACATCTGTTTACAAAACATCTAAATTAAAATACACAAATGGGTTTCAATAGAAAGATATTTAAAACTTCAAGGAAGAGTTCAGCTAATTGATTCAGATTAGCAGCCTTAAGAATTATAAACAGTTACTCCCAGATAATGCATATGAGTTTAGCATTTTGAGTTTAGAACCTTAAAAAAAAATACAACTGATAAGTAATTGAATTGAAATGGCCTCAAATTTGTTCACCAAGCCTTTTCACTGAAAAATATAAATTTCATATTGTTATTAACCACTTCAAATATTTTGTTTATTTTCCCGAATACTTAGCACAAACATGGCAGTATAAAACTTTTGGGTTGAAAGATTAATAGAACAGCCTTGGAAATATATTTTGTGAAATCAAGTGTTGGCACCTGATGGGCATGCACATGCTTGTTTGAATATTCAAATATTTACTAAGTACTAGGCATGAATACCTGTTGGTGTTCAAGAATTACAAGGTGTCTGCCCTCAAGAAACTTACATATAAAAATGTGAGATGGACCAGATAACTTAAAAGTGTGATGTAAACTATGAAGAATCTTACATTATAATAAAGTAGAGAGTGACTGGAAGTGAGTTGTGATAGATGGGATATTCAGAGGGTTTTCCTATGCAGATAACATTTAGTTGAGACCAGGAGTGATAAGATGAGAAGGAGCTGAATTTAGGGGAATACTGATCTCTGTACATGGGGTAGGAAATAATAAAGTTCTCAGGCCTATGTAAGTTGGGGTGCTCATGGAATTTAGTAAAGAAAAATTGTTTGAAAGGAAATTGGAAGTGTAGAAAGAGTGCAGATCATAAAAAGCATAAGTCATGGTAAGCAATTATGGATTCACTGAAGGGCTTCTATTGCATTACGAATGGTTTAGTTATTTTGTGAACTAAATATTACCAAAGTGGTTCATTTAAAAAAAAAATCTTTAGATCACATATTTAGAGCCAATCTTGTTCATCACAGTGCTAAAATTTGTGAAATTATGCATTGAACATGTTTAAGAATGAGGTAAAACAATAATTTTTTTTTAAAGTTAAGCATACCAACCCATTTTTTTTTTTTTTTTTTGCCATCAAAACCCCTAGGATTTTTATGATTTTCAGTGATGCAACCAAAAATTCTTTATGGTCAGAGCATGTTAATAAAAGCATCTTCTTTTCAAAAACTTACATGTTTATACCTGTTTTAAATTAAGAACTTCTTTGTAGGCATCTATTAAATATTCTGTGCTTATGAGTATTCTTTGAAGCCATTTGTAGATGGCATTTGCTTAAAATGAAGAAGTAGTGATTGTGAAACAGAGTTTATTAAGAAATGACTTGCAGTGTAGAAGATATGAGGAGATTGTATTTATTTACTCAAAGAAAGTTTCTTCTGTTTATAATAAAAATAAGGTGGTATTTTAAAACTTAAATCAACTATAAAGTTATCTAAACCTGAGGGACTTACGGCCAACTTGGAGGCGTAGGTAGACAAACTGTGCCTCCTCACACAATCAAAAAAGGAAAAACACCCGGCTGGTGTAGCTCAGTGGATTGAGCGCGGGCTGGGAACCAAAGGTTCCCGGTTCGATTCCCAGTTGGGGCACATGCCTGGGTTGCGGGCCAGGTCCCCATGAGGGCCATGTGAGAGACAACCATACATGGCTGTTTCTCTCCCTCTCTTTCTCCCTCCCATCTCCTCTCTCTAAAAACAAATAAATAAAATCTTAAAAAAAAAAAAGTTTAAAAATAAAAAAAATAAAAAAAAAGGAAAAACAACAATTTAAAAAACAAAACAACCAACCAGAATGGACAGAAAGTCGATCCGAGTGGAAGTCCCACAGCCAAGGAGTTAAAGAGGACACGCTCATCCAGACCATTAAGCAGAGCAGAGCCAGGCAGGAGACAGCAGTTTGTGGAGCAGTACGGGCAATGCTGCAGCTCCCCAGAAAGATCTGTGGCAGGCACACCTGGCCAAAATGAGGCTGGCACACTCAGCAAAACCCACGGCTAGTGCACCCAGAGAAGCCCTCGGGAACCAGTGGGGCCAAGACTGGTGGACCGGATGGTCCCTCATTTGCACGCAGATAAACCAGGAGAAGGAGCTGAGGGGCAGAGCAGACCATGCAACCCACCATCTCGGGGGAGGTGGGAGCCTCAAACCACCTAATGAAAACACCTGTGGGTGTTGAGGCGGCAGCGAGAGCAACTCCCTGCCTCACAGGAGAGCTCATTGGTGGAAAGTGACTGGGAGCCGTGGTGGAGAGTGGAACAAGCTCCAAGTTCCCTCCCAGGCCCTGCCCCCACAGGCACAACAAAGCGATCACGTAGGTTACCCCACCCTGGTGAACACCTAAGGCTCCTCCCCTTAAAGTAACAGGCGAACCGAGAGAAAAATAAATGGACCAACTGAAAGAGCAGATCAAAACGCCAGAAAAAATACAACTAAGCGACGAAGAGATAGCCAACCTATCAGATGCACAGTTCAAAACACTGGTAATCAGGATACTCACAGGATTGGTTGAATTTGGTCGCAAATTAAATGAAGAAATGAAGAATACGCGAAGAGAAATAAGAGGAAATATACAGAGAACCAATAGTGATGGGAAGGAAACTGGGACTCAAATCAATGGTGTGGACCAGAAGGAAGAAAAAAACAGTCAACCAGAAAAGAATGAAGAAACAAGAATTCCAAAAAATGAGTAGAAGCTTAGGAAACTCCAGGACATCTGTAAATGTCCCAACATGCAGGTCATAGGGATGCCAGAAGAAAAAGAGAAAGACCAAGGGATTGAATACTTTTTGAACAAATAACAAAAGAGAACCTCCCCAATCTGGCAAAGGAAATAGACTTCCAGGAAGTCCAGGAAGCTCAGAGAGTCCCAAAGAAGTTGGACCCAAAGAGGAACACACCAAGGCACATCATAATTACATTATCCAAGATTAAAAATAAGGAGAGAATCTTAGAAGCAGCAAGAGAAAAGGAGACAGTTACCTACAAAGGAATTCCCATAAGACTGTCAGCTGATTTCTCAAAAGAGACCTTTCAAGCAAGAAGGGGCTGGAAAGAAGTATACCAAGTCATGAAAGGCAAGGACCTACATCCAAGAATACTCTATCCAGCAAAACTCTCATTTAGAATGGAAGGGCAGATAAAGTGCTTCCCAGACAAAATAAAGTTAAAGGAGTTCATCATCACCCAGCCTTTGTTATATGAAATGTTAAAGGGACTTATCTAAAAAAAAAAATCAGAAAATATGAATCGTAAGATGACAGCAAAAAACTATCAACAACTGAATCTGAAAAAAAAAAACCAAAAACAAAACCCAAGCCAACAACTAGAATGGGAACAGAATCACAGAAATAGAGATCACATGGAGGGTTATCAGTGGGGAGGAGTAGGGGGAAAGTGGGGGGAAAAGGTACAGGGAATGAGAAGTGTAATTGGTAGGCACAAAATAGACAGGAGGTTGTTAATAGTGTAGGAAAAGGAGAAGTCAAAGAATTTATATGTACAGCCCATGGACATGAACTAAGAGGGGCTGGAATGCTGGAGGAAAGGAGGGGTGTAGGGCGGAAGGGAATAAAGGGGAGAAACATGGGACAACTGTAATAATCAAGCACAATCAATAAAATATACTTTTAAAAAACCCTGAGGGTGTTAGTAATAGTTCTTTAAGACGTTTTTTACCTTCCTCATGGTCCCACTTTCTTCCATTTTTTTCCTTTTATTTCCCTGTGTTTATTTTGATCCTTTCACCTCAAAGACTTCCTCTAATGCCTGTTTGGACATATGGGGACACAAAGAAGCTGACTGGTAGCAATTGGTTCCTGTGAGGAGGATTTGTTGATGGTGGCATTTCTGAAGCTGTACTACTTCCTTGAGGAACCCCCAGTGTCAGCTAGCATAATCTTCACAGAAGAATCTTCTAATCTCCTGACTGGACACCATACGCCAGGCTGCCACCACTCAGGTAGCCAAGTGAGGGGAAAGGACATTCTAAAATTCTGATGATAAACCTTCATGTTACCCTCTGTATCAGTCAAGTTTTTTTTTTTT
>PVJI01033141.1:0-11554 GCA_004026765.1 Micronycteris hirsuta
ATGTTTTTTTCTTTCTGCTGGTCCACTCTGTTGATTTGAGTCCCAGTTTCCTTCTTATCCCTATTGGTTCCCTGCAGATCTCTCCTCATTTGTTCAAGCAATTTCGATAATTTTTCGTCGAATTCTGTGAGCATCCTGATTACTAGGGTTTTAAACTGTGCATCTGATAGGTTGGCTATCTCTTGGTCGGTTAGTTCTGAAGCTTTGATCTGTTCCTTTCTTTGGGCCATTTTTTTTCCCTCGGTGTGCCTGTTACTGTAAGGAGGGCGGAGTCTTGGGGTTCACCTGGGCAGGGAAACTCACAGTCGCTGTGTTGTGACGTAGCCTGTGGGGGCGGGATCTGAGAGCACAATGGCGCCTGCTCCTCTCTCCGCACTCACACCGCCCCCTGCAAGCAATTCGAGCCCCTCTGTGCTGGCTCCAGGGGTCGCTCCAGGGTCGGTGGACAGGCTGCACAGCTCCAATCCCCCGCGGGTCTCCCCAACGAACTCTCCTGTGAGGCCAGGAGTTCCTCCAGCCACCGACTCCACCCCCACAGGTGCTCTCAGTCTGCGCCAATGGGTTGCGCCCTGCTTTCTGTCCCGGTTTGTCTGCACGCTAATGCGGACCTGCCCGGTCCACCAGTCTCGGCCCTGCTGGGTCCGGATGAGCTGGGCGCTGGCCGCGCTTTGGTCAGGCACTCCCGTCTGGGTGTGCTGCAGCCCTGCGGGAACCGCCCCTCCAACCGCGGTCCTGCCATCTGCTCACCAGCTCGCTGCGGGGTCGCCAAACGCTCTCCCTCCGCCCTGCTCCTCCCAGCTCACCAGACTGGATGAATGTATCTTCTTTAATTCCTTTGTTGTCGGACTTCTTCTCAATTCAGTTTTCTGTCAGATCTGGCTGTTTTTGGTTGGGAAAATTTATGTTTTTTTCCTTGTTTGGTTGTGCGAGGCGGCACAGCGCATTCACCTATGCCGCCATCTTGCCGGAAGTCTAGGTCACCATAATTCTTAATGGCCATATGAGTTCATCATTTGAATATGCCAAAATTTACTTATGGTCACTGAAATTACTTCCAATTTCTCTCTATTATAAACATGCTATAAACAACCTCATGCAAATCATCAGTATGCTGATTTTTCCTTAAAGTAAAACCTTAGAAATCATATTCCCAAAGCCAAGGGTTACACAGTTTTAAGCCTTTTGATGTATCTGTTGTCAAACTGTCCTTGAGCAAGACTTATCAATTTACACTCCTATCAGCAACGTGAATATATGAAAGAATTTATCTACCCACACTTCCTTAACCAAGGATTATCAATGTTTAAATTTTTGCCCATCTAAGACATATAAGATTATGCTTACCAGTGAGACTGAGCATCTTTTCATGAGCAGTGATCCCTATGTACTGCCTATCTGGTGAGTAACCTCTTTTTCCCCTAGAAACAACCTCCCTACTTGCTACCCACAGCCTCTGTGGCTGCAACCAGAGCCGCCATGTTCTTCTCACTTCACCCCTGTGATCTGTGATCTGAGATCTGAGAATCTAAGAGTCGATGTCTACAATCTTCAGTAATCCTTCCAGAGTGGCCCACTGACACCAGACAGGCCAAAGCGGGTCACTACCTAGGGTTTTCCAAATCAGAGCTGGGGAGGGAAAAATCAGTCTTCTCTCCGCTGGTGGAAGCTGTAAGATGTGAAACTGTGACTATTTCCCCATCGCATGGAGAAAGTAGTGAGAAAATAGGAAGTTGGTAGATGGAGAGAAGCAGATAAAGGTGATGAAGAACGCTGGTAGCTTAGGTTCAAATTCCAAGTTCCAGGGGTTCCGAGGTCATCCTGATCCCTGCACTTCCCTCCTCTCCTTCGACTTGCAAGGTGCCCTGGTCTCTTCCCAGACGAGTTCTCAGGGCTGTACTAGTCCAGACTGAATTTCTTTCACTGGCAACAGAGACTCCTGCCTAATTGATAGATCCTCTTTACTGGTGTTTCTTCTTTTGTGAACTACTTCCTCACATTCTTTGCTCACTTCTCTACTGGGCGTTTCTCCTTTCTGATTGATTTTTGTGAGAGTATCTTATATATCGAGACTATTTTCCCAGCTTGTCACTGACTTTTTACTGTTGTCACGATCTCTTTTCTCAGAGAAATGTTTTATTTTGCACCGTTGAATACGTCGATCTTTTTCTTATGACTGCACCCCCAAATTGTAAGGAACAGTCACCTACATTTTCTTCTAGAATGTTTATAGTTTAATTTTTAAAACTCTAAATCTTCAATGACTCTAATAATTTTTTTAGTTAGTGTAATATATCTAACATGACATCTTTCCCAAGGATTGGTTAGCCAGTTACCTCAACACCATTCAAATTGATTCCCATTGATTCGAAATGCTTCCTTTATTACACAGTAATTTTTTACATACATGTGGGTGCCTGTATCTAGATTTTCTGTTTCATTCATATTCTTTCTTTGGTCTCTATAATCATTAGGGCATTGTCCCTATGTGATGATAAAGATATAGAGAGACTATGTTATTGGCTTTGGGACCTCAGACAAGTTAGCAGCAAAGCAAGGACAGAATCCTAATCACCAGTCTCCACCTTTCACCGCTTCCAGACGTAGAAAACGTAAGCAGGAGGGAATCACCAGTACCCTTAGCATCATCCTTGACTGTGAAATCTGTGTCACCAGCCAAAATAAGGCAGACATCTAGACCAAACAAATGAAGTTGCAGGCAAATGAAGAAGTGGGTCAGAATTTGCCAGGAACCCGCAAGAAGGCTGGCATTGCCCATTCCCATCTCCAACCTGTTCCCGGTGGGTAACACCATCCCCGGCCACAAGCCTGAAAAAGTAGGGGGTATTTGTCAACCTCTAACTCCTTGAGGGATGCCTCCGGGTCCACATGACCATGTTTCCCCTCACTCATGTCCAGATGGAAAATTCTTACATTTTCTCAACAATATTGATATTGTTTTCTTTGGCCAGACAGAGCACTGTGTATTTTTAAACTTTCCAGGAAGGCTGTTTATTAAGATAATACAGTACAGAACAATCAAGCTGTTTATTTTTGACTTTTGATTTAATTTTCCTTTCTATAATCCACTAAAGAAAATACTAGAAGCATGCATTTGCCTTTCTTAGATTGCAGGCATCAGTTACATTAGCAGCAGCGAGGTTCTTTCCTGTTTGTTTCTGTTACACTTGTAACCTCTCCCCGCTCTAATTCTTTCCTTGGGGCAATTTTCATTTTAATATGTAATGCCTGCTCTTCAAATTAACATCAGATCTTATTATGAAGTACCCACAGTTGAATTACTATCAGTGGAAAATGCACCAGCAAATTCTCAAGATCTAAAAGATGAAAAGAGCTCGAGAAATCACCTGGGCCAAGGTACACATTTATAGAGCTAAGAAAATTTTTGGCTCAGAGAGGTCAAGCAACCTGCCTAAGCTCACACAGCATGTTGGTGGCACATTCTCCCTTCCCCTGCAACTTTTCCACTAGAGGCATTAATAGAGATTTCATTGGGAATCCAAACATCTTGGCTTGGTGCGTGTAACAGCCAGATAAGATGTACTACCTTGAAAAGAAAAGAAGTGGGTGTCTTTTGACCCCACCTCTGTGAAGCTATTAAACAGCTATGTCCTTGAGCTTTGCCAGATGTTAGCAACACCACGGTCTCATCTGCTGGCAGATGCTACCCCTGAGCTGAACGTGTCTGTTACTCAAATGTCATGGGCAGTGAACGCACTGGCCTGACGTGGGAATCTAGAGGCCAGGGTTCTGGCTTCGATTCTACAGTGGGTGTCACCGCTGTCGAGATTCTAATATTAGGAGGACCCTCTCAGCAAAGGGTGGTACATGCATTCTGAGGGCCTCCAAAGAGCAGAGCCGGCACCTGATTGATGGGTGAGTACAGCACCAGGCATACCTGGGCCTGATCCGCAGACCTGGGCTTACCATTAGTATTTGGTGAGAACCCAGGGGACACAAGGAAAGAAAAAAATCCTAGTCCCAGTCCTTGGGGAGTCTGCGATTTCATGGGTGAAACAGGAAGCCTAATAACTTACTTTTTTAATCCAGCAGTTCAAAACGGGATGGACTGCTTGAGACGGGCATGAGTCCCCAGCACTAGAAAGCTTTGAGCAGACAGCAGAAACCTACCACCAGGGAGGCTGTCGAGGGTCCTGTTTGGGGAGCCAGGTCAGAGCCAAGTTTCCCAGATCCTGAGAGGAGAGTCAGAAAACCTTCGGAGCAGTGGTTCCCATGCCTGGCCGATCCTGGGGCATTTTTACAATAAAATCGAGTTCTGGATGCTACCCACGAGCTTCTGATTCAGCACACCATGGCCAGGGCTTTGCGTTATGCATTAAATTGTGTCCCCCGAAGTATGATTACGTTGAAGCCCTAACCCTCGGCACCTCAGAATGGCACATTATGTGGAAGCAGGGTCTTCACAGAGGTGATTCGGTTAGACGAGGCCATTCGGGTGAGCCCTAATCTGGTCCGACTGTATCCTAAAAGGTGGAAATTTGGACACAGAGACAGTCACATCGAGAGGGCAGGCTGTGTGAAGAGACATCAGGAGCAGACAGCCATCTGTGAGCCAAGGAACAGCGGACTCCACCAGAAGCCGGGAGAGGGGCCTGGGACAGACACTTCCCAGCACCTTCGGAGGAAGCGCGGCCGGCCCACATTGGATTTTGGAGTTCTGGCCCCCAGAACTGGGAGACGATAAATTCTGTGGTTCTAAGCTGCCCATCTGGTGGCACTTTGCAGCCCTCGGTACCCTAGGAAACAAATGCAGCCTGGGAACCAGTGAGAGAGCTGCTGAAGTGCCCAGAGGAAAATCCAGGCCTGGGACAGGTCCTGCTTTAAGGACTGCTTCTGCTCCAGTCCTGACCTCTGCCGCCCAGTGGGTGTCCTTGGACCTCTTCCGTGGAGAAGGAAGGAGCTGGCTTTGGCGTGGCGGAGCTCCTTCCTGCATGCTGAGATGACAGGGAGCCCACAGCCATGTTTAGACTAATCATCCAATTAATGGGCAGCCTTTCTCTGTCTGGTCTCTCTGCTGCTTCCAGGCAGCTGTGAGCCACCAGAGCGCAAGCCAACAAGCTACAAATGCTTCCAGGAGGAAAATGCCACGCCTTCTTCCAATGCTTACAAAAGTACTGAAGACCCCAGGCTCTGAACTATGCCCTCCTGCCCAGCTTCTCTCAGAGGGAGCCACAGTGGGGCAGCAGGACTTGTTCTGTGCTATACTGTTTTTATTTGCACTATTGATTCTCAAGGTGGGACTCAGAGAACCCTCACATAGGTAAATCAAATGCAAACCTTCAGTCAAAGCAGTTACCACCCTAGCCGGGTAGCTCAGGTTAGAGCATCGTCCCAATACACCAAGGTTGCAGGTTCAATTCCCGGTCAAAGCACATGCAAGAATTAACCAATGAATGCATCAATAAATGGAACAACTCTCACTCACTCTCTCTTTCTCTCTTTCCCTCCACCTTCATTCCTCTCTCTATAATCAATAATTTTTTTTTAAAGCAGTCACCAAAGAAAGAACCCACAGAATTCCAGAGGAAAATGTGCCAGATAAAAGATGGGAGCGAGCTCTGGCCAGGAGGCTTAGTTGGCTGGAGTGCCAGCCCATAAACCAGAAGGTTTCAGGACTGATTCCCAGTCAGGGCACTTACCTCAGTTACAGGTTTGAGCCCTGGTCAGGGTGTGTACAGGAGACAACCAATTGATGTTTCTCACATTGATGTTTCTCTCTCCCTCTCTCTCTCTCTCTCTCAAATCAATTAAAAAAAATTTTTAAGTCAACATTTTTTTTAAAAAATGACAGGAACAAAAGACATGACATAAAACCACCAGCAGCACATGCAGCACCTCTGAGAGATTTAGGAAAGGGCACCCCTTCCCCAAGATACATTTACAAATCTACCATTTCCATGAGGTGAACGGGGCCTCCCTAGAGCCATGCAATCTACAACCCAACACGGAAGTCCTCACACTTGAGAAAAGACCCCACGGGTCAGGGCTCGAGGAGGGTGGGGGAGAAACAGTTTCTTGCTGTGTGTCCTTGGAGAAGCACTTCACCTCTCAGAGTTTGATTCCTTTCTTTCTGAAGCTGAAATAATAACAGCATAGCTGCCAAGTCTGGGCTGCAGTGACGATCGAAGGCGAGAACATGGGACCACCTTTACAAAGCTGTGGGCTCATGTCCACGGCCTACTTACACATTCAAAACCCAGGGGCCATCACAATGTCATTGCCAAATAAAATCTTTGACTGAACTTGATTTCCCTAACCTAAGCTTTGAATATCATACAAAAGATGACTGAACACTCAGAGGTGGAGGGAGGGAGGGTGTCAAATCCCAAAGGTTTCAAAAATGCCATATCACGTGTCCTCATGTGTATCATTGGCCTTTCTCTCTTTTTTAAAAAGATTTTATTTATTTATTTTTAGAGAGAGAGGAAGGGATGGCCCACAACCCAGGCACGTGCCCTGACTGGGAATCGAACCGGCAACCCTTTGGTTCACGGGCCGGCACTCAATCCACTGAGCCACACCAGCCAGGGCTCATGTGCCTTTCTCATAAGACAGTATATATACTTTTTACATCTCTAGCATCACAACCCCATGTCAGAAATCATCACTAATCTTCCCATAGGGAGGAAACGGGGAGGGCAGGGGAGGGGAGGATGCTATTAAACAGATACCACCATCGGGAAAAAGAACAAACAAACAAAAAGTCTTTAAATAAATGTACAAAGATGTTACACAATGGGGAGCATATTCCTACACTGTTTACATTGAAACACTGGAAACCCTAAGTGGCTGGCTATGGAGGGTTTGGTTAAGTACATTATTAAACTGGTGTCAGACCATCGAAGACACAGACCCCTTCACAACAACCCCTCGGGGTCCGCTGGAAAGCACCCAGCATTCCATGGAACCGACTCTGCATTTCCAAAGTCTTTCACAATTTTTCCTGACATCCATCCATTTCATGGGAAACTATAAACACAGATACAGGAAGGCTCTACAACATACTGCTGACTGAAAACAGCCGCGGAACAGCGTGAAGACGACAACCCCATGTGTGCAGAGTGCTCTGTGCGTTCACACGTGCATATACACAGAAATCGGGGAAAACGCCCCCCTCAATGCTGCCAGCAATGACCTCTGAGGGCTGAAGCCGGTTGCAGAGCACATAGGAGGAGAGAGAGGTTTCTGACTTTCTTCTTGATGTTTTACATTGTTGTTCGAATGTTCTTTAGCGAGCATTGTCTGTGCAGATGCCTTTATGTCTTAAACATTAGAAGGACTCCTGTTTCATTGTGAGTCACAGCTGCGCGCTTGGTTCTTTTTCAAACATCTCATCTGCGCTGGTATTGCCATTCCTGGTAGCTGGCGAGATGACTGAGGGAGCTCGCCGTGATGGAGGAGAAAAGAGCGCCCCGTGCGGAAGCCTGGCCCTGGGTCCAGGCTCTGGAACTAGCAGGGTGCTTTAGGGTGCGCATTGACCTCTGACTGTCCGATTCCTCATCTCTAAGAATAGGAGAGCATCAAACATGCCTCACAGGAGTGTCGAGATCAAATAAAACAAGAGACACAAAGGGCATACACTTTTTAAATGATTCTTTTAGAAAAAGGATGGGAGACTCCACTGCCTATTCGATCCTCCTTTCAGAACCTAGTGTGGTGCCAAGTATACAGTAAGCACTAACTAAATGCTGGGCTTATGCCACTGGGGAACATGCAAAGCCAATGCAGGGCTATTCCCATTAGAATTTTGCTTCCATGAAACCCCCCAGTTCTCGTACTTAAGGCAGATATTCAGAGCGTAAAGGCCCGCCCTGGGTGAATAAAATTATAAGCAGACACAGGTTCACTTCTAGTGCTTGCCCAGGAAGAACTTGACTCTGAATAGGCCTCTCAAATCCTCAGCCCCCTCACAGTCATTCCTGAAATGTGTGTAAGCTGCCAAAGAGACTAGCGAGAATACCAGGCACCATGATATAAAACAATTAGTCACCCAATAGTTACAAAAATGTAAACTGAGAAGTGTACTTGAAGTGGACCCAAAGACTAACCCTCACCTTGGTAACCCATGAACCACTGAGGAAATCAGGTTGGTACTTTTTAAATTTTTATTCCGCTCTACGTTATAGAGAATGAAGCTTTAATTTTTAAAATCCCTCTAATTGGATAGTACTGGTGGGAAGACATCTGGGGCAAATATCTAGGCCCAGTGCATTCCATCCCAAGCGATGGTTAGTGGTTTGGAAAATGAGTGTGTGGCGAAATAACCAGTGGTTACTAATTATTATATATCACAGGATTTGGCAGCATCCATAAAGCCCAGTCATGTCGGCCTCTTCCTCTTCAGAGAGGATTACAGAATTGACTGTTTAGAAATTTCTTCTCCGAGTTAACATACGTTTTCTTTGTCTTAATTGGATCCAGCCTTTTCGCCCATGAACAGAAAGGCAATTTTTCTGTAACGATTGCATCCTTCAAAGGCCAGGTCATCAGCCCTTCCTAGGTCTGGAAGGATCATTGGTTTGGCTTCCTATTTTCTTTCCATTTTCTCAGCCTTGTCCTAGTTGTGCTGTGAACAGCACGTGAAGCTGTGGCCTGAGCTACCTTTGGTTTAGCCAAAAAAGGTATGTTACAGCATCAAACATCTCCAACCCACACAGAATTGGGGAGAACTGTTTGCCCCAAATGTTTGGTCTAATGCAAATATTTACTTCTTCCAAAACAAGTAAAACAAACCACTTCCAAATCGGGGATGGAGGTGGGGGGACTTGCCAGACATTTTTCGCAGTTAAGATAAACATTTGGAAAACATTTTCCAATTTGCCCTATAGCCTTAGCTAATCGTTCTGAGCCATGTTGAATCATCTCCTAATTTACCATCTACTGTGACATCAAGACCATTTCTGGAGAATCATACTTTCTCTGGCCCCCATGTAACTTAGAGGTAGCGTCAGTCAATCATTTCTGGGAATGTTTGTCGAACACCTACTATGTTCCATTTACCTGACAGATACTCTTCCTCCTCTGTGGCTCAATGGGACTTAAGAAAAGTTGGGTCTTGAGACACCCTTTGTCCACACGCCCACATGCTATTCTCCTAGAGCTGGAGCGCCTTCCCGTGGGGGGTTATCTGCGCGTCCCCGCGAGCTCTTCCTGAATGCACGAACAGACGCTGCGTTGAGGCAGATCATGTGTCTGCACCAGCCATTTCAACGCTGTATGTCCTGTGCCATTTGCTGACCCTCCTCCAGCTTGTTTCCATTTCACAAGCGCTGAGACCCACGCCAAGGTGGCATTCCATCTTCCAATGAGGTTTCACAGACCTTTTATCGGGTGTGTACAACAGTTTGGCTGGCTGGCTGGCTCCTCTCCAGCCTGCCGTGGGGTTAGTTCTATCCTTCGCACCCCTTCTTTCCATGGGTGGTTAATTTCAGAGCTTCACCTTCCCTGCAGGAGATCGAAGACTTGACTTCCCGTCCCCTCATTACCAGGTGGTGACATCACACAGCCTCCTCTCCAGCAACTCAAGTTTGACAGCAACCCCCAAGGAAGTCCATGGTCCTTAAGACTCTCTTGCCTCATCTCTCTCTCTCTCTATCTCTCTCTCTCACACACACACATACACACACACACTGATACGGTTCCTAAATGCGAACATCCATAAGGTTACCACTGAAAAAAGAAAGGGGTTAACCTGGGGAGTGCTTTTTTGGGGGAAAAGGCCGCTTCGCACATTCTCTTTAGGAGACAGGGGGGACACCCTGCAATCTGGCAGAGCCATTGCTCCAGCGGGCCTCTCCCCACCCCTCCCGCCCCAGGCCACACTTTTAGGTAAAGAAAGCTGCAGAGACACTGGCATACACCTAAGGCGTCACCCTCAGGCAGAGGTGTTTGAGGGCAAGAATTTCCCAAGAGGTAGCAAACCCCGGGGAAAGGAGGACTTGGGGCAGAGGTGACCTGCACAGGTAAACCCATGTCCCAGTGCCCACGTGTTGGCTTCAACAAGGAAAGGTAGTTAGGTTGCAGCCAGTGACATGCCCCGACCACCAGTCATCTGGTTTAACTCCTGTCCCTCAGGGGCAATCTTTGGCTGCTCAAGATTCTCCGCAGGCCATGCTATTAGGAAGAACACCAAGAGGCTGACCTTGCTCTTTTGACATGGTGGCATGTGCTGGGAGGGGCAATGGGGCAAGGTGGGTAGAAGATAAATGGGGCTCCAGGAAGGATCATGGCCCTGTCTGTGCACACACACACACGCAGGCATGGATGTATCGTATACATATGCCCCCCGCACCTCAGTCACGGACTCATTTAGCAGTGCTACTTTTTCTTTTTTAAGATTTTATTTATTTTTAGAAAGGGAAGGGAGGGAGAAAGAGAGGGAGAGAAACATCAGTATGTGGCTGCCTCCCAAGTGTCCCCTACTGGAGACCCAGCCTGCAACCCAGGCATGTGCTCTGACTGGGAATCGAACCAGTGACCCTTGGATTCAAAGGCCCATGATCAATCCACTGAGCCACGCCAGCCAGGGCAGCAGTGCTACTTTTAACGTAGAAACACCTACTGGGAAGAGTTGCCCGTCAGTTAGTCACAACCTACCAGGAATACTTCATCTGACTGCTCTCAAACTGGCACTTAGCTGAAAACAGGGTCTGGAAGGAAAATTATGTTCCCGCCTGGCCCCTTTCTCCAGGAAATCTGACAGAGACCACCTTTATCTTACACGGTTGCAAATTCAAGGGGGTTTACATTTAGGAACTATACCGCCTCAAGACCAGGGTTTGGTTTTGGGCTTACAATTTTACAAGGAAGAGGAAAGACTTATTTTTGAACATTTAAAGGACTCTGGAGGGTGCTCCACAGAAGCCCACAATTCAAGTGACCTTAGACAAGTGACTCACTTTCACCTCAGTTTCCCCATCTGCTAAAGCAGGGAAACCTCTAGCTTGGAAAGTGGAGGACAGATGGGCAGACCGGCTGAGAAGGCTTGGAGTGTTGAGGCGCCAGCAGGCCCATGGGCCCCTGCTTCTTCGCGACACAGGAATGCTCTTCTCTGTTTACCTCAGTTTATTCTGCTTTCTGCAGAGACCCCCAAAGTTGTCCTTTGAGGTTCATTTAATTGTGGCCTTCAAAAAATATATATTGAGCCCTGGCTGGTGTAGCTCAGTGGATTGAGCGCGGGCTGGGAACCAGAGGGTCCCGCTTCGATTCCCTGTCAGGGCACATGCCTGGGTTGCGGGCTGGGTCCCCAGTGAGGGCCATGTGAGAGGCAACCACACATTGCTGTTTCTCTCCCTCTCTGTTTCCCTCCCTTCCCCTCTCTCTAAAATAAATAAATAAAATCTTTAAAAATAGATATAGGTATAGATATAGATATATAGATAATCCACAGATTACAAATTCCTAGACACAAAGCAGGCCCTGCGGAAATTAGACTAATTTATTACTGACTTCTGTCAGGAAAATGTTACCAGTTGACTCTTTGGCACAATGTCAAACAGAGGCCCTGCTTTAGACC
>PVJI01033142.1:0-11538 GCA_004026765.1 Micronycteris hirsuta
ATGTGGGGGGCGAGGGCAGAAGTGCCATGATGTCCTTCCTACTTAAGTTGTTCTGACACGAAATCAGGATATACATACATACTCATAGTTACTCATAGGTTATTTTGAGAGAATTCTTACATAGAATGTTATGAAAACAAAATTATTTTAGATTGAGACTCAAAATTAAGAGTCCAAGCATTGGGAAAAGGAAAATAAATGCACGTGCACCTGTGGTCGCACACCAACCACAGCCCCTGCCGCCACCCAGGGGCCGACTGAAGCCCAAACGCCGGCACACACTCCGGAGTAACCACAGGGTGACGATTGTGTGCTTTCAGTAAGTGGGGCGCCGGTCGGCAGTGGTGGCTCATCAGAACAAAAGAAAACAAAACAGTGTCCTGTGGTTAGCAGGCACAAAATTTTAGTCATTGTTTTAACATTTTTTTGTCTCTGCATTTTCACATAGAAAGAAGAAGAAAACACATGAAAATACTAACTCTATAAGAATGTATCTTTTGCTGGCTGTGTTTCTTGTGAAAGTTATTTTTAATTGTGAATATATGTGCATTCTTATAAAAAGAAAACTCAACTACATATAGCGCCTACTAATGGTTAGCAAGGATAGGAAAAAAAGGTATAGAAAATGCCGCAGCCTCTTATGAACAATTTAAGAAGTTTAAAAAGACAGAAGCGATTCAGTCATGAAGAGATGTCAGTGTGTAGAGTTTTGTTCTTTTTCAATTGGCTGAGGCTGTTTGGCTTGCAGCAGTACACGGGGCATATTTTAGAGGTTAAAAATACAATTTGTGGAGTCAGGTTGCCAAATTTGACTCCTAACACCACCGTTTATTGTCTGTCTGATTTTGAACAAATTACTTAGTGTTTCAGCTTGAGGTTCTTCTTCTGGAAAAGAGAGATAATAATAGTGCTTTTCTAATAGGGTTGTTTGAGGAGTGACATGTATGTGTGCTGCCTAAGGGGTGTGTGGCGTAGAAAATGGCTCAGCGTGCCTCAGATACTGTTAATATTATTTCTGGAAACAATTACTGCTCTGATGTTAATCTGGTTTTAATTTTCAGTTTCCTAACCACATTTGACTGGCAGTTTATTTTTACCTTCACTGTTTCAGGAAACGTTTTATCATTTGATAATTTTAATGTCTACTTTCTTTTTATGTCAATGAAAACTTTTTAAATCTCAACAGTAGCACAAAAAAACTAAAACAGATCATTTGTTTTAGGGTGATTTGGAAGAAAAACAACTTAAATTTGTCAAGAAACTGGTGCAATATTATCAGAATGGATTTGTATCCTTTACACCCTGAAATGGGAGAATTTTCATTAGACACTGTATTTTGTCCCATTGTTGCTGTCACAAGGTGCCACAGAGTGCCTTAAAACAACGTACGTTTTTGCCTTGGGGTTCTGGAGGTCAGAATCCAAAATCAGCCTCACTGGGCTCAAGTTCAGGTGTTAGAGGCCGGATCCTTTTGAAGGCTCCACAGGACCGCTCAGGGCCTTCCCTCGGGGCTTCTAGAGGCAGCTGCACTCCTTGGCTCCTGGCCCCTCCCTCAAAATGTCCTCACTCCGGCCTCTGCTTCCGTCATCAGGCTTTCTTCTCAGGTAGTCCCCTGCCTCTCTCTTTTCCTTATAAGGACCCTGTGATTACATTGGCCCAGCCTGGATAATCTAGGATGATTTTCCCATCTTAAGGTTTTTAACTTAATTACTGAAAAGTCCCTTTGCCTTGTAAAGTACCATTCACAAATTCTGGGGATTCGGTAGTGGGCATCTTTGAGCACGCCATTATTCTGTCTACCACAGCAAATATTTAACGGGTTTTTTTTGTTTTTTACAAAACTATGTTTTTTGTTTATCAGAAAATATAAAATTGAAGAAAACAGTTCAATGCCATTAACTCTGTGCAGATAATGTCAGTTCTATAAACTTAAAGAGACCGTGGATGTAGATAGGAGAGCCAAGTCAGTCTTGTTTCCACCAATGTACTTGAGTACTATACTGTTAATAAGCTTCTCAACTTCTCCGCCCTTACGAAGTGGGGGCAGCACATAAGCACCTCATGAAGTCGTTAGGAAGACTGGATGAGATAACTACATGCAAGTGCTTGATAATCTGCAAAACATGACATAAATACATTATCCCTACGAAACACACCATGCTGGCCAGAATATGGGGGAACTCATGTGTCTCAAAACTGCAGTGCTTCAGACCCAGTCTGCTGTCGGGCGGCTGCTGCTGTTTCAGCCTTCGCCTGTGTATGCTATCGTAAAATGCAGTCACTGCCACAGGAGACCCTCGCTCTCTGTAGTCGTCTCGCCGCAGACTGGTAACATGCAATTTCAGGACTGGCAGAGTTCCATGGGCAGGGAAATGTGCCTTATCATTTTACCTGTTTTCTTGCCTTATTTTAGCCTTGTTGTATAGGAATTTGTTGGGTCAGTCAGTTACCTGAGGGCTCGTGGATATCAAGCACTATTTACTGGTAGCCAAGGAAGTCTGCTAGCAAGCGATTTCTTTCCCTACTTCAATCATCACTTTTTCTCTTCAGGTTGGAGAATAGGAAATGGCTCTGTTTCTGAATGTCTTCCGTAGGCTAGCTTTAGAGGTCATAAAACTTAAAGCAAAGATTTGTTAGAAAAGCATCTTGGTCATTTCTCTAGGAATTTAACAGAGGTTTGTATTTCTGATATACCCAGCTCTCCCATCTTCTCCTAAGAAGCTCCTAGAAAGAGACTAGAAGTGATAGGATTCGACCGAGAAGTGCAAGGCACAGCTCCCATGTTCCCTTAGCTGTAAATAAAAATCTACAAAATGTGTTTATGTACCAGCTGGGTTCTTTAAGTCGCTAAAGTAAAAGGTGCTTTTACCTGAACATCTACAGGCGGTACATTTTGTTTTCGTACTAGTTTTAAATGAAATAAAATCTCAACCAATTTAAACCTTAAAAACAAGAAAATGCATTTGAGGGATATTAATAAAATGACTAAGAAAAAGTGGGGTAGGTTTGGGTTGCTTATTGCAGAGCAGTTAGTGTTTTGCAGGAGTGGGTGGAGATGAAGGATAAGATTGAGCTATTAGGTTAATATTTTCAATGTAGTATTACTCTTTGCCAACAGTAAGTTATTGATCAACTGGATCTGTGGTGTACTAGTTGATAATCAAATTCTAAAGGTGTCATGAGAGGACAAAAAAATATTTTGAGTAAGAGGTTACTAAGATAAAAATTAAATAATATTCCTTAAAAAATACGGTTCTAACTTTTCCCTGTTAGCCTTCAAAATTAGTACAATTAAAATAGTGTCAACCACATTTAACAAAATAGGAATTCTGTGGACCTTCCTGGCATAAGTCTATAAAGAATATGTTAATAAAAATATTATTAATTGTATTTCTTAACTAAAAATATTGAAGCCCCTAAGGGATTTAGCACAGATATTTACAATTCTGAATCTGTGTGCAGGAAAAATTGAAAACCAGCCCAGTTTTATAGAACCTGCACATGATATTATAAAATTATGTCGGTAAGTTGTTTTTCTTTAACTTTATTTTATATTAGCATGCAATATTTTATTACATTTTATTTTGTATTACAAAGATATTATGCATATGGTGTAGCAAAGTGATGCAGAACTCAGAAAACTTCATTTGATCACTTGATTCCAGCAGCTGGTATTTCAAAGGTAGTCAGTTTCACTGTGATCTGAGATCTCTAATGACAAGAGACTAAACTGTAAGTATATTAAAATGTTTTTTCATAATAAATTGCTCTCACAGTAATGGTAAATATGAGATAAAACCAAGAAATTATATTTTTAGAAAATCTTTGAGAAAATGTATGGACAGTACTTAATAGTTTCAGTCCAGTTTTTTTTCTCACTTTAGAAAATTTGACTCAAAGATGTATGAGGTCCTGATTCATGTTTATTTGATTTTCCAAATTTGAATGAAGAATAAAATGTCAACAATTATTTTTTATATATGTTTTTTAATGTTAATTAGAGGTCAGAATTATAAAATTAATATGTGCCCTATCCTCTGCACTATCGTTTCTTCCAGCCATTCGAGGGAACTGGGAGTATCTCTGCTTCCTTGCTGCCACACAGTGGCTAATCAATTACATATTAAAATGCTTGTTTTTAGTTTTGAATATAATATAGTAGAGGAAATTTCTTAAAGTAGTAATAAACCTTCCTACAATTTAACCTTCTAAACCTTTCTACTAATTTAACTTTTTAAATAGTGTTCCTTTTAATGTGCACATAATATTGGTAAAACTGTATATGTAGTAGATTTTAACTAACACTTTTAAACTTAGCAGCAATAATATTTAAAATTTTATAATTACATTTAATGTTTTTGAGACTTGAACAAAACATTCAAAAATAACTTATTGAATGCCTTTACCATGCCTTTTTATTTTTTTTAAGATTTTATTTATTTATTTTTAGAGAGAAGGGAAGGGAGGGAGAAAGAAAGGGAGAGAAACATCAGTGTGTGGTTGCCTATCGTGTACCCCCCACTGGGGGCCTGGCCTGCAACCCAGGCATGTGCCCTGACTGGGAATCAAACCAGTGATCCTTTGCTTCGCAGTCCGTTGCTCAGTCCATTGAGCCACACCAGCCAGGGCCCATGCCTTACTTTTTAATAGAGACCATGAAAAATAAAGACATAAATTATTGCCCTGGTGCTTTAAAGGAACTTTAATGTATAAATTGGAAATTATTCTGTAGATAAGAGATTATATAACATTTTCAAATTTTGAGGCTGGGCAAAAACACCAGGTTTTTAAGTATAACTTTCAATATCAATGCTCCTACAGAGCTCCATCAAGAACTGGTTCCCTGTGAAAGCTGTGACTAAGTGTTTCACCACTAATATGACAAATCTTTTGAATTAACACTTTCCTTTCTCTCATGTTTTGTAATTATTCATAATATTTCTTTTTTTCTACTTCCCTAATTTCTGCTTTTTTTCTGCATTTCTCCATACCTCTCCTTCACTTGATTCCCTTTTGAAGACATTTTTAGGAGATAAAAACATTGAAAATAAAAAAATAAATAAAGCCTTTTTGTTTCAGCATATCAGTAGTGTGCTGTTCTCACTGCATCAGAAGTAAAATGCTAATTTTTTTCATAAGTTTTGGGGAAAAACTCTTCTGATGCTTTATCTTTTAGGTTATTCCCTTTGATAATGAAGGAAAAAGTTTGAGGACAAGTAGAACTAGTTTCTAGAGTTTTAACAGTGAGCTGGATAATGAGTAATAAGCTATTTGTTTCAAATGAAGAATTCTAACAAACACTTGGAATGAACCTCTGTGGCATTTATAAAATTGTAATTTTCATAGCTTACCCTTGAAATATCCTTCAGTTCCAAATGGCTTATAGTCTGTCCAAAAGGTGTCCAGCCATGTAATATAAAAAAAATAGAGACATTTACTGAAGAAGATACAAGAAACATTATACACAGGACAATGACACCTCAGTCCCCTTCAAAGTAGGCCCCTTGGGACCTCACACAGTTCTCCCACTTGCCATCAGCCACCCCATCGTATTTTCCTGAATCTCATCGATGGTCTGAAATCTCTTCCCTTTCAAAGGTGATTTTAGTTTTGGGAAGTCACAGGGTGCCAAATCTGGGCTGTAGAGGGACTGAGTCACCTGGGTGATTTGATGTTTCACCAAAAGTTTTGCATAAGACACATGAGCAGGTGAGTTGTCGTGATGAAGCTGCTAATCACCAGCTACCCTTAGCTGTGGCTTTCAGAATCATCTGAATACTTTCCGAGTAGGAAAGTTCAGGCTTGACACAAAATTTGATGCAGATTCATTTCTCTATACACAAGTCATTTTGAATGCAACAGCCACACACTGCACATGCTCACTCAGTGGTGTCTACCGCCCCCAGTGACTAGTACAGTGAAGTCATCATTGTTCACACATGCGCATTCCAGTCCACTCTCCTTGGCCGCCAGGTTAGGTCAATGTGGCGCAAACCATTCTTAGTATGTTAACAATGGCTGGACTTTTTCCGGACAGGCTATATGTATTAAAAAAAAAAATCTCCACATGTGTTCTAAATGCTGTTTTTAATCATTTGGTTAATTTTTCTTGAAAAACATTAATTATAAGTCCTATATATAAGATATATTACATCTTCAATAAATAGTATAGAAGCTTCAAATTTTAAACTCATGAAATGCCAAGGTGGTTTACTGTATATATTGTATTTAAGAACTTTTATCTTTCCTTTGACATTTAGACTAAGGATCTAGGTTTGAGTGCCTTATCTTTTATGATTTGTAAATAAATTATTTTCAAATAACTGGTTATAGTAACTGTGAAATGTGATTCTAATATAATTAATATTTGTTAACTTTGATTTCTTAGTGTTTCAAAAAAGTATATCTGTTATTTTGTGGACAATAACTAATCCAGTTAATACAGGAAAAGTCACTTCACTTTAAGAACAAATAGACCATTGATATATTAACTAGAGTATCAAAAATTTCAGAAGAATCCCTTGAAAGCTTTTTGGTTGTAGGTAAGCCTAGATCTGTGATTTGTATCAGATTATCCAATGTCTTCCTAGTTTTGATAGAAGTACACCTATATTCCCTTATTATTTTACCTTCAGAGAGAAGAGGATTTTTAAGTTTTTTATTTATACAGTGTTGCAAGATGGCTTTCTTAGCCTTTGCCTTATGGCCATCTCTCTTCATTTTTGTAAGCCTATTTTATTTTGGTTTTTTTGGTCAGTTACATGGAAACAGAAAAATGTTTTTGATAGTTGTCAATTCCCCAGGTCTGAAGAACAGAACATTATTCTCACTTTATTCTTTAGAAAATAAATTTTTCCATACTTTGCAAATGATGCTTTGATTAAAGACTGTGAAACTTAACTTGTACATTCTCTATTCTTATTGAAGCTTACCATTTTTGAAAAAGAAAGTATCAGATGAAATAACATATGCTGAAGATACTGCTAATTCAATCGCGCTTCTGGGTAAGTTGAGATTTTCTTAGGATGGAATATTGTAACAGAACAGGTCTAAGTAACAAGACAAAAATGTCTCTCTCACTGTTTTACTAAGATCTTGTCTCTTTTCTTGTTTTCTGGTTAGGAATTAATCATAGTGTGCTTGGTGATAATTTTTGTATTGTTTTCCCCTCCGGTGTTTTTTAATACCGCCCCTTAATATAAGGACTGGCAATGCTTCTGTACACTTACTTTTCTTCAGGTTATTTAGTTGATAAAATATTTGTTACCTTTTTTTGTAAATTAGAAGTATGTGTCTCTCTCAATAATCACAAAATATTTTCAACTTTGAACTCTAATAATTGCTAGAATCATCGAGAGCCAAATTGTTCAGTCAATAACCTAAAATTTTAAATAAAATCATAAAATGGTAGAACATAACAACTGGAGCATAATATAACATAAAGATGAAAATGCTTGTATTTTGTATTCAAACTATGGAAAAAATATAAAACAGCAGGTTCTTGCATTTTGGTTATTGCTTGATTTTCTAGAGAGAGAAAATAATTTTCCAGGAAACGAGATCAAACACTAGCTCCTTGAATTGGCCCTTAAATACATGAGAGCATATTCCCAAAACAAATCCTACATTAAATTTCACTTACTAATTTAGATCTTTGTTCGTATAAGAGAACTAAAAGACACAGAATTGGCCCAACAACTAAAAAGTAACTATTTGCTGAATTGTTATGTTCCCAATATTATATCCCATACTGAAAGATGTAAGAGACTCAGCTGGAATAAGGAAAAAGCATTTTAATTTTTTTTTTTATCCTTACCCAAGGATTTTTTTTTCCCATTGTTTTACTAAGAGAGGAAGGAAGAGAGAGAAACATCAGTGTAAGAGAGAAGCATCTATTGGTTGCCTCCCATATATGCCTTTGGAACGGGGATCATACATGCCCGGCCAGGGATGGAAACCACAACCTAGGTATGTGCCCTGACCGGGAATTGAACCTGCAACCTTTCACTTACGGGACGATGCTCCAACCAACTGAGCCACACTGGCCAGGGCCAAAAGCATTTTTAATTTTTAACATAGACACTGACCCTTTTATATCTAAATACATTTCATAGACCTTAACTGTAGATAATGGGAAAAAATATTACGGCCTAGAGTAGGTGAAGGTATTAAGGAAATTAGAATACACGTGGGGAGATAGATGAGATGACCTTAAGGAGCAAGTAGGATGAAAACTAAGGGGAAACTTGAATTGTGTGAATCTCTGTCATCAGTACAATTTACAATGGGACGCCAACAGAAAGGAGACATAGTATAACATAAAAAATGTAGGTTTGGTTGATAACATTTTTTAAGTGCCTCTGTTCCCCTTATTATTTTAAAGTGTTGCCTCCAAGACATTTGTATGACAAACGCACAGCCCATTTCTTGCTGTGTAGATCGCTCTTGGCTGAAATGACTGCCTGCCTACAGAACACGGTACTGTCTCACTTGAGGGCCTGTGAACTCTCAGTTTAAAACAGACTCTCTTCACTGATTGCTGACTGCGAGTACTGCCGTTCTGTCTCTAATTTTTTCATTGATGGAAACATGAGTTTAAGCTAAAACAATTATAGATAGTGTAAACTGTTGGACAAAGGCTGTTTATTTTTACTGATAACTTCCAGTCTGTATTATGTACTAGTAAATTACATTACTTTTTCTTATAAAATGATAGATATCTCTGATTCAAGAGCAGGATTCCAGAAACATATGAAAAAGTTGGTACTCTGCCCTGAGATTATAAAACAAGAAACTGAGAAATTATCTAAACTTACAGGCACTAAAAGGGTAGAGAAGCAGATGAGAAACCTTAAAATTTCCCATAAACTTGAATATTTGGTTAATTCTGTTGGAAAAGTTTCGTTCTTCCTCTTGCCTACAGTTTTTTCAACACATGATTTTTGCAATTTCAAAGGAAGAGTCCCAAAAGCTAAAATTTAGAAAATAATCTTGAAACTGTCTTTTTTCTTTTTTTTTCAGTTTTGGTGTTTTATTATTTATGCTATACAAATGTCCCATTTTTTCTCCCTACGCCCACCTCCACCCAGCGCACCGCACTTCCATAGTCAATCCCCACACCACTGTCCATGTCCATGGGTCCTTCATGCATGTTCTTTGACTGGTGCCTTCACCTGCTTTCAGTCAGTCCCCACCTCCCCTCTCCCCTCTTACAGCTGTCGGTCTGTTCCATGATTCCATGCCTCTGGTTCTGTTTTGCTCATTAGTTTATTCTGTGCATTAGATTCTTCTTATAGATCATATGATGTTTGTTTTTCACCGACTGACTTATTTCACTTAGCATAATAATCTCCAGTTCCATCCATGCTGTTGCAAAAGACAGGAATCCCTTCTTTTTTTCTGCTGCATAATACTCCATTATGTAAATGTACCAGTTTTTTAATCCACTCATCTACTGAGGGGCACTTAGGCTATTTCCAAACCTTGGCTATTGTAAATAGAGCTGCTATGAACATAGGGGTGCATAAATTCTTTTGAATTGATGTTTCAGGATTCTTAGGGCATATTCCCAGCAGTGGAATCACTGGGTCAAAAGGCTGCACCAGTCTGCATTCCCACCAACAGTGCACTAGGGTTCCCTTTTCTCCACGTCCTCACCAGCCCTTATTTGTTGATTTATTAATGAGAGCCATTTTGGCCGGTGTGAGGTGATATCTCGTTGTGGTTTTAATTTGCATGTCTCTGATGGCTAGTGATGCTGAGCATCTTTTCATGTGTCTCCTGGTCCTCTGTATGTCCTCCTAGAAGAAGTGTCTATTCAGGTCCTTTGCCCATTTTTTAATTGAATTGTTTATCTTACTGCTGTTGAGTCATATGAGTTCTTTATATATTTTGGAGATTAAACCCTTGTCCGATGTATCATTGGCAAATATGTTTTCCCATACAGTCAGTACCCTTTTCAATTTGATCATGCTTTCTTTTTTTATAATTTAATTTATTCTTTTTTATACAATCTTAATTGTACTTTTTCCCATTACCATTTAGTCCCCTTATAACCTCTCCCCCCAACCATGCAGAAGGTTAATTTGATGTAGTCCCATTTGTTTATTTTTTCCTTTATTTCCCTTGCCTTAGGAGACATATCAGCAAAAATATTGGCATATGAGATATCTGAAACTTTACTGTCTATGTTTTTCACTAGGATTTTTATGGTATCATGACTTAATATTAAAGTTTTTTATCCATTTTGAGTCCAGTCTGGAATATGGTGTAAATTGGTGGCTAGTTCTTCTACATGGTAAATTGCATGTACCAATTCAGTTCTCCAAATACCATTTATTGAAGAGACTGTCTTTACTCCATTGTATGCTTGTGCCTCCTTTGTCAAATATTAATTGGCCATGGAGACATGGGTTTATTTCTGGGCTCTCTATTCTGTTCCATTGAGCTTGGTGTCTATTCTTATGCCAGTACCACACTGTTTTCAATACAGTGGCCTTGTAGTATAGTTTGATTTCAGCTATTGTGATCCCTCCAACTTTGTTCTTCTTTCTTGGGATTGCTGAGGCTATTCAGGGTCTTCTTTGGTTCCATATAAGTTTTTGAAATATTTGTTCTACATCTGTTAAATATTCCATTGGTATTTTAATAGGAATTGTGTTGAATCTATAGAATGCTTTGGGGAGTGTGGACACTTTAATGATGCTAATTCTTCTAATCCATAAACATGGTATATTCTTCCATTTTTTTGTACCTTCCTCAGTTTCTTTCCTCAGTATACTATAAAGTTCTGAGTACAGGTCTTTTACCTCCTTGGTTAAATTTATTCCGAGGGACTTTTTTTGTTATTGTGCTATAGTAAATGGTATTTTTTTCTTAGTTTCTCTTTCTGATGGTTTGTTTTGATGTATAAAATTGCCATTGATTTCTGAATGTTGACTTTGTATACCACTACATTGCCACATTCTCTTATTTGGTCAAGTAGTTTTTTGGTGGAGCCTATAGGGTTTTCTACGTACACTATCATGTCATCTGCAAACAATGGCACTTTTACTTCCTCCTTTCCAACGTGGAAGCCTTTTATTTCTTCTTCTTGTCTGATCGCTGTGGCTAGGACTTCCAGTACTATGTTGAATACGAGTGTTAAAAGCAAACACCCTTGTCTTGATTCTGATCTCAACAGAAATGCTTCTAGTTTTTGACCATGGAGTATGATATTGGCAGTATGTTTTTTGTGTATGTCCTTTATTATGTTGAGGTATGCTCCCTCTATTTTCACTTTGCTGAGTGTTCTTATCATAAATGGGTGCTGGAATTTATCAAAAGCTTTTTCAGCATCTGTTGATATGATCATGTGATTTTTGTCTTTCATTTTGTTTTTGTGATCTGTCACATTTATTGATTTGTGAATATTGTACCATTCTTGCATCACTGGAATAAATCTCACTTGATCATGAAGTATGGCCTTTTTAATATATTGCTGGATGCGGTTTGCTATTATTTTGTTGAGGATTTTAGCATCTAAGTTCAGAGATACTG
>PVJI01033143.1:0-11534 GCA_004026765.1 Micronycteris hirsuta
TGGTCAGCGGTAAGACGTGTTTTGCTTATTCCATATCAGGTGTGAAAATGAGTGTGTTAGTTGCTAAAATTAAGGATATTAGAGATATCACAAACACATCTGCATGTTTTCTCTTCACACAGCAAATGATTTGGTGACACAGTGACACCTTCTCCTGGGCGCCGATGGGTGGAGCGTAGTTGCCACATTTCCTGTTTATCAGTGTCGCCGCCAGCCTGCGTTCGCACTTGTTTTGCGTGCCTTGTCTCTTTAGTTTTGAGTTTGTGGCGAAGGTTTTATCACAAAGTTCATTTTCATGAATTTTGTTATATTTGCAGTTTCAAGAATTCCAGTCACTTTCTTTTATCTGAAAAACATTTCTTATGTTGTTTATTTTAGCAATTTGTTTAGAAGCTTTCTAATTTGTGTTTGCCTTTTAATTAAATCGTTGAACAAAACTACACATATGGTCTTGCATCTTCTATTAACTGCTTTCATAATATTTAATTATTTACATAAAAATGTGATCCATTGTTTTTACTAGGACAAGAACATTTTAAAGATTGACTGTCAGAGGGTTGAAAGTGGTTAGAATGGTAGGTACCAGAGTCTTTGAATCATCTTCTGTGCAACTGTGGAATCTAATGAGCAAACTGAACTAACAAGGAAAATAAGGACAGATTTATAGGTGGAAAGTAGGGCTGTACCTGTGCAAACCAGGGCTCGGCCACTTGGCATCTTCAATCTACATGACTCAACTACTAGTGTTGAAGAAAACAGGTTTTTATTAACAGGGTTCCAACCTTGGGTGAGCTGAAAGCATTCCTGCCCAGAGCCCTATTCTCCCAAGAGACCCCAAACTTCCCTTCCTTCCCAATAGTCTACAAGCCAAAACCATGTCCAGAAGTTCCCCATACCCTTATCTGTCCATCAGCTGGTCCCACAAACATATCTCCATCCTCTGGACTGTGCACTTGCGGGTTTCAGAGTTGCCGTCCTCTTTCAGCAGCTCTCCTTTCAGATCGGGGCTGCACTGGTCTCAGCCTCCATGTAGCAGTTCAGGCAACCATGTGCCATGCTACATTGGGTCACGGTCTCTCAGGGGATGAAGCCCAGGGAGGCATGTGTCTCTGCATGAGACCTGCCTCCAGGAGTGGGCTCTCATCCTCTGGGGGGTCTAAGTCCCCAGTGGGCCCTGCATCTCCTGGTTCCACGAGTGTTCCCGTCCAAGTGGGAAGCAGGGCCAGAAGCCCAGATCATCTAAATGCTAAAACCATGAGGGAGACAGGGCTTAAATCAGGCACTAAAGTCCCATATCAAAAGTCCCCATACCAAGAGAATGGCATCACTGTACATCCTTCAGAGAGGTAGAAATCTGCAACTAAACAATGCTGGTCAGAGTTCTGCTCCAAGCATTGCTCATGTGTCTGTGCTTGGTCTGGAGGGTCCCTGCAGCTTCATCAGCTCGGCCTCCGACTTCTTCAGGCAGACAGAACTCATGGCTGACTCCACTACAGACCTTCTCTGACCTTGTGGGTCCCTCTCTTTGACCTTTGGCCTGCCCTAATGTAAATGCTCTGCTCAGACCTTCCTATGTAACCTCATATCCAGCTCCTCCTATGATGCATTAGTGTCTGCCATTTTTATCAGTTCCCCAGTGTCTTTGACCCTCTTTTGACTGCCATCTTCAGTCAGGGAAAAGTTCCTAGTGACTCACAGGCATCCGAGATGGGCATCCATCCCTCTGGCTATGTCACAAGTCAATGCATGTTTTCATGGTCACATACACAATTCAGCCTAGGCAGTAGCCTTTGTTCCTTCAGCAAGGCACAACTATTTATTGGCATTTATTGTACAGTGTGTCTTAAAATGTTGCACCGCCTGCCCTTCCCTAGCCCCCAATCCTGCCTGAAGACAGATTGTGGGGGTATTCTCTTATTGTCAGGGAACTCACACTCTGCACCCCTTTACAGGATGACAGCTAAGCATAGAGGTTAGGTGGTAAAGGGATTGAACAAAAGGAAAAATGACTCATGGGCATGGGCAACCATGTGATGACTGCAGGGGAGGGGTGGGTATAAAGGGGCTAAATGGTAAGGGAAAAAAGTACAATAACAATTAAATTAAAAAACTGTTAATCATGACTATAATTCTGAAAACAATTGCAATCATCCAAGATCAGGAAATACTAGCAGTTCCCTCCAGCAGGAAAATAACTTTTATTATAGATTAAGTACAATTTTGTGTACATAGATGTATACTTGAGGTAAATTTTTTATATTCTACTTTTTGGAATAAATATTCTTCAATATGTTTCAAAGAACCAGTTTTGGAAAGTAAGCCATAAGCTATACTAGACCCACTCTAATAATACTTACAATTTCTACATTCGAAAGCAGCAGGTAAAAATCTGTATTTTATAAATAAATAAAATGCTTGGGTTGACAGAAGTAGGTGTACAGTTCTGTGTAAGTGAAACAGTTTAATCATATGCCTTATGTTATTATTTATTAATTAGTATATTGCTTATTTGTATTACAGTTGTAAACTTACTTTTGCCCATGTAGAATGTCATAACCTTATAACGGGTAGCATGAGTGTTATGTTCAATTTCAGAATTTGAATCTAATTACAGTTTTAGAAAAATTAATGTTCTTTGGTGCTGGCAGGGTTGCTCGATTGGTTGAAGCATTGCCCATACAGCAAAAGTTTGCAGGTTTGATTTCTGGCTAGGGCACATACCTAGGCTGCAGGTTCAATCCTTGATTGAGGCAAAAAGCTGATAGATGTTTCTCTCGTACTAATGTCCGTCTGTCTCTCTCACTCCCTTTCTCTCTTTTTCTCTGAAATCAATAAACATCCTCAGGTGAAGATTAAAAGATTAAAAAACAATTTAAAAATGCTCCTTGGTTAGATCACATAAAGGAAAAACTGTGTATTAGGGGTCCCCAAACCACCCCTCAGACTCAGTGACTTGCTAGAAGGACTCACAGGACTTAGTATATTGTTATATAAATGACCACGATCTAGTACAGAGAAAGACTAAACAGTAAATTAAACAAAGATGAAGCTCATGGAGCAAAGAGCAAGCTTTCCAATATTCTCTGTGGAATCATACAGTAGGTGTTTAATTTCTCCCAGCATGGGATTGTGACAACATGTATGAAACGTCTACGGGGAAGCTCATAAGAGACTAAATGCCCAAGATTTTTTATTAGGGGCTAGTCAGTTGGCACTGTCTGCCTAGAAGTTACTACAGTAGAAATTCCTTGTGAGATCTTGTTAGTTAAGAAATGGTGGGGACCCTTCCCAAGTCCAAGTTCACAGGCATCAGTCAAGGGCAAATTTGCAAGCTATCCACTTTAAAATAGCAGTTTCAGGTCTGCTATATTAACTATGTTCTGCATAAGAATCTTTTAGAACTGGCTTCTGTAGTCAATTTAATTGTTATTTAAAGTGTTAATGTTCCCTGTGATGGCGATCTGAGATATATTTCATTTAAAATCTTTACTATAGTCTACAAAGTGATTGTAGCTCATCAACTGGAGAAACAAAATGGAAAGAGAACATGTCTACTGTATTTAAATAATAGGTTAATGTCGATCGCTTGCCATTTGATCTGAGGTTTACAGAAATCAAATATTTCTTTTTCCTGGTAGTTATTTTTAAATAGCTAAACATGAACAGTCCCCCAGTGGCACGATCTTTGTATTTCAAACCTCAGATGTTATGGAAGTCTAGCACAGCGCTTGAAGGATCCTTCGTACCTGATGTGCTTAACAGCACAGGTGTGTGTGATCTACACACTGCATACCTCATCGTGAGAGACATGCTCCATTTTTCCTCATAGAGTTGAAAATCGCATGTACATCATTCGTAGGTATATCTCTAAAGCAAAACTATCATTTTTCCATTTTTGGAAATGAGTAAAGCATTACTATTACATGCATCAGTAACAGCGACTTAACATTTATAACACCTATAAGAAATCAATACCACTGCTGCTCAAGTTATAGCTCTGCTCTCAACAGATTAAACATAAGAGATTTATTTAAGAAATGGTAATAATCAAGAGAGGCAAAGAAAATGGTGCTACTGCTTTAATTTGATTTAAGGAGTTATAATCATTATATTGGTATTCATATCATAGTTATTGCTCTATCATTACTTTAGGCAGGCTATCTGCTTTGACAGAATGGACTGCATAGCATGGGAGTGTATGTGAGTGTAGGTATGGTCAAGCTCAATGGGATTCTTAAACTTTTATCCCTCTTTGAAGTGCTATTTTAATTGCTCTTCCCTGTGTGTTTCTTATGTATTTTAATGGAAATAATAAAAATAAACAGTTGAAAACTAAGTGGTATAAATTTTATACATTCTTTTTAGTACTTTCTTTTTTCATAACTACATATATACAAATGTCTGAAAACATTATAGTCATTTCTCTTCTACTTTTGAAAATCTGGCCCATTTTTTCTTTTTTATTGAATTTATTGAGGTGACACTGGCTAACAATATTATACAGGCTTCAGGTGCACAAGTCACTGTGCATTCCTATTTACCCCCCATGCACTTCCCCCCACTCACCCAGTCTCACCCCGGCAGTTACCACACTGATGTCCATGAGTTTTCTTTTCTTACTTTTTTCTTTTTTGCTCAATATTCTTCTATTTTAAGAATTTCATTCTATATGCTTATTTAGTGTCATGACGTCTGGTTGGTGAATAAGTTTTTTTGTAAACAAATCAAGGTATATTTTGTTCAAGATTGATAATGAATTATCCAGGAAAGATAGTGATTAAACTAGAATTACATTGTTTGAATTGTTCAAGCTCGTTGGATGCTGATGTGTAGTGTGGAAATGGTTATGTCAATTGAAGACTTTTAGGACATAGAGAAAATGAAGCTGGTACAAAAGTTGTTTAGAAGAAAAAGTATATTAAAATAATAAAGCTTTCTCTTTGAACATGTTATCCTTTTTGTGACATGAAAGTCATGCATAGTAAGGATATTTTACAGTCTCTTTAATTATATTTTAAAAACTGGCAAATTCATTTATAATTAAATTTAAGAAAATCTTCCCTTTAGCAGATATTCAATCACATAGAAATGTAACTCCTACATAATCAAACACATTTTAAGATTGATGAATAACTAAAAAATATTTACCACATCACAGAAAAATGCTACTTAGGTCTTAAGATTGTCCTTATTCTTGTTCAGTTATTAAACTTGTAAAAGCTTTGATGTTTCAATTTCTTCACAAGCAGAGATTAATTAAGGTAAAGCATTTAAACTTCTTTAAAGCTTGTTATTTTTGGTCAATGGTATTACTTCTAACTTTTTTATCAGTTTTTGTAGATTTCAAAAAGACCTTTACATCCATTATTTTATTTGATCATCACCACTGTAAGGGGAACTAGAAAGACATTATGCATGTTTTACAGAAAGAAAAAAAAAAACTGAGCTTTTGAAAGGCCAATAAAGTTTTTATACACTAGGAATCATGTTCACTGTTAATAGGCAAGTAAGGAGCAGCCGTAAGAAAGGCGGTCAGGCCCTTAGCCCTGGAGACCAGAGTTATTGTTTTGAAACATGGGTGTTTTATGTGTGTACTTGGGTAAATGTTTGTGTGTAGGTTTGTGCTTGTAAAGGAATATTGAACTTATATTTAGGGGGTTGTATTCATCATTTAGGGTTGCTATAACAAAATTCACAGAGTAGGTGGTTTAAGAAACAGAAAATTATTTCTTACAGTTACCAGGCCGGAAGCTAGACAGCAAGGTGGCAAGGTGTCAGCAGGTTTGGCTTCTCGGCTGAGATTTAGCAGCTCTCCTGCTGTCCTCGCATGGCCTTCGGCCTGTGTGTGCCCCTCGCCGCTGTCTCTCCCTCTTCTCACAAGGACACCATCAGATTGCGCTGGGTCCCCACTCTTAAGGTCTCATTCAGCCATAATTACCTCTTTAAAGGAACTATCTCCTCGTGAAGTGACATTCTAAATTACTGGGAGTTAGGACTTCAGCATAGGAATTATTTTTTGGGGGGTGGACACAATGCAGTCCATAATAAGCCCCTAATCTATAAAATAGTTTCATATCAGGCACTTATATTTCTAAAATAAAAGAGATTAAAATTAAGTCATGGTTGGAGTTTTTTTCTGGGAAAAAACACATAGTTATTTACACAAATACAGGATAAACTTAGTAGTTATAAGGATGTTTTACTAGTTAAGTTGGATGTTTACCAAGTCAATTATTTTACAAGGATATAGATTAATACATATTTCAAATCATTATTTCTCATTTAAGTGAATATTAGTTCCTATAATTATATCAGGGAAACACATCTAAGAGTTAGCACCCAATGTTTGTTCTACAGTTTCCCTGGATAATTATTCCAAAAATGTTTTGTGCAGCATATTAACTTCCCATGACTTTTTCCCTGTGTACTTTCTGACTAGCCCTAGTTCTAAAGAGTGCATCAGTCTGCTTTTTTTGCCCTTTGATCTCTCTGGACACTTCACATGAGCACAGTCTCGATTTCCTTTGGCAATTTCCACTAAATTTGTCTCTGTCCTTTGGTTCTTTTCATTTGAAAAGAGTAAAGTCAATCCCTTTACAAAAGTTCTGTGTCCCATTGCCTTTCAACTTTTCAGAAACTGTACTAATTTATTATTTTCTGGACTATATTTTCAAAATAAAATCCTTGAATTACCTTTTCCTATTAAAATTGAAACATGTTCAGTCTCTCCTCCATTACCAGTGAACAACAACAAAATAACCAACAAAACCAAGTACTTCCAACTTACTCTTGTCCTTGCACAACACTCAGAGCAAACAACTCTGTACGGGACTCTGTCTCCAAAGGGCTCGTGGCTGGGCCACCCCAGTGTCAGTGACTTGTCAGAATGCTAACACTTTTGCCAAATTTCTGATGGAATGATAAAATTCTTTAATCTTCAAGCTCTGAAGTTCAAAATCAAAAGGGTTTGAAGCAGAGAAGGGAAATGGCTTACATCCTCAATGCTTTGTCAGGTGGAATTCAAATGGCAGGAAATTGACAGGTTCACTTCAAAGATGAACTGTGCCTTTAGTCTCCAAATGCCTGCATTCTGTCCTTTCCTGGGGGAGGTGTTATGTTTCTAAGAATAAAAATTCACCCCTGGACAGGTACAAAGTGGAGAATGGATGCACTTTTAGTTCCTTTCACTCCGCTCTTTAATTTAAGCCCTTCTCTGTCACTCCGAAGCCCACCTCCCTTCCTCATGCCACCATCAATCACACCCAGGACTCACTTCAGCAAACAAAACAACCCCTGCTACTCTATGTTCCTAGATATATTTTGAAATATTAACTCTTGTTGAGAGGTATACTCCACAAGTGTACTCAAAATTTCCATCTTTTATTGAACAAAATTCTGTGTACACTAGTAATACTATTTACCAGTTCTTCACCAGACACTATTTTAATTCAAAAATTGCAATTCATTTCAATGGTGCTTTTATAACCTGAACATATAAATGTCTATGAGTCATAATAACACAGGAAGTTCTATTAGTCTGGTAAAGAAAATTGGCTCAATTAAATCCAGATTTATAGGAGAGGAAACTGACTTTTTATTTTTCACTAGTAATATCCTGAGCATGACTATTCCTTGAAGCTTCAGTGCAAGACCATTCAAAATTTAGACTCTATTGAAAACAAAACTTTAAAATGTCCTCAATTCAATAAGTATTTTTTTCAAGTTTTTCTAAAGATCTTATCCTGAAGAATAACTTGCCCTCTTATGTAGACAGGAAATTCTGTGTGGGAGGAAACTTCAAAGGAGAGAGTCAATTAAATGACTCAATTTTAGTAATACATAACAAGTATTTCCAGGGGACAGGTGAGTAACCTTTATTTGTCCTCATGGGTGAGGCTGTTAGTTTGAATAATGTCACCTCTTCCTATTATACTTCTTCTTTTCATCACTCTATGAGGCTGCTGATTCGTTACCCTTATGAAGTTTTGCTTGAATATGATGAAAAAACAATGTAAGTACTTGTTATGGTAGAGCTATTGATGCCTTGTCTGTAGTCCAACATTTAAAACACTACTTTTAAGCAAGCAAGACATTTTCAAAGACAACTCTATCTTTAACAGTCATTTCAGTGGTAAGGTTTTGTTTTGTTCTGATTTGTTTTGGGCAATCTTAGTTTGATATCTAGTATAGTGGCTGAGGGCATGGACTCAAAAAACATGCTAGAACTGACCACAGATTAGTTTCTACAAGTACGGTGCTTAGAATAGTTTTTGGCACATTATAAGAACCGGGCAAGAATTAACCGGTTGTTATCAGTACTGTTCTAACCAGATAACTACAGAACTTGAAGTCATAATCATTACATACTGGTGAGTGCTTGTGTTTAAATGGATATGTATGCCATTCGATGTTAATACATTGAATTAAGTGAAGAATTTGTAGTATTTTCTTCACTTAAAACCCAGTGTATGTTATGTAAACTGCTAATTAGCCTACAGATGCCCCCAAATTTGTTAATGTTACAATTTTTATGTTTGATGAAGAGAACAAATAGCTGACTATTATTTCTGCAAATTGCTGTTTCATTAATATCACTCAAATAAAGTTAAAACTGGACTTTCCCAGGAGCATTCCACTGTAAAATGAAAATCTATCTGGGCCTCAGAGGTCAAACAGTCACTGGTAAATTACAATAGTAGTAATTTTCCTTGGCTAAATTTTCCTTGGGGCCTTCTCCTACTACATTACCATATTGTTCTGAATCGTTCCTTTGTTACACTCCACTCAATTACCCAAATTTCAGTGTGTTATCTATGTCGTGTGTGAACCCTAATCAGAACTGTAATTTTTTTTTTTTTTTTCCTAGGAGTAACCTTAAGAAATACACCCTTGTGGTTCTGGGATTGGGTTGCTCACATATTTAAGGGTTATTAAAATAAGTCCTTTGCCAGAGTAAAAGGGGCATAGTAAATCTGTGGCTCATGGTGATGTCATAATTACACCAATTACCAAGATTGCTGGTATGAGAAAGAATGCAGGTGGAGGGAACAATGACAGGTTTTAACATTCAGTTGCTATGGCAACATTAGAGAAGCTTAGCTCTTTCTCTCTGACACTCTTATAGCAGATCGCAAATTTGTTGCTATTCTTTACTCCTCCCGGCATTCACATACTTTGCCACAGTTTTCAATCTACTTTGTAGCAACTCTTATCCAGTGGTAGGAGTCATTTCTGCTACCCTGGAATTTCTGTTCGCCTTATGATTTGCTTTAGACTATTGAGTATGGAAGCAGTTATGAAGGACAGTTTCAAAGGTAAGCTACAGAGGCTTTGCAGCTTGTGTGTGCTGTTCTCTGGGAGCTCTGTGCCCTAACCATTGAAACAGTCCTGGGTTGTTCAGCTGATTGGACCAGATTCACTGACAGTGATTATGATAGTGAAAGTTTTTATTTATGCTTCAGGAAAACTATTTATGTTGTGTAACTGAAATATCCATTTATGCCTATTGTTAAATTTTTGCAGTGTTAAAAATATAACTTTTGTAAGGAATAGAGTCAAATATGTTTGTAAAGCCTATCCTTAGGGTATTATTTTAGCAAAATTAAGATTGATAATTTAAACTGGTGAACATTTTAAATTATAAAATATGTGCAAATTATTAACCTAAATGCAAGAAACCTAAACAATTTTTACATGTTCTGGACTACTTTATTAGAATGTGTTAATAAACAATTGGGAAATATTTGCAATATACCAAATAATTACTTGAATATGAGTAAACATTAGAAGTTAAAAAGCCCCAACAATGGAGTTAGTGCACTATGGCTGGAATCCCAATTCTTCCATTTGTATCCCCAATTAATAAATATTATTTTTTTGTTAAAATGTAAACTAAATATGGAATAAAAATATATATGCTTTACCAGTTTATTTCTCACTCTTAATTTAGTTTCTAAACAAATAGTTTACTTGGAGGGGGAATAATAGCAACATTTGTCTGAATTATGATTTATTATAAAATAGAGAAAAGTAGAGTAGTGAGGTTTTGTCCTAAGTATATCTTTTTTGTGTGATTTGTACTTCATAAACCTAATAAATGCATATAAATCACAAGGAACATCAAAGAGTTTTATTTTGACTTTTAATCAGAATTACTAAGACCACATAGTTACATTCAATATTTATTGAACTATGAAAGATATTCAATATCATTAGCCATTAAGGGAATGCAAATTTGTCACAATAAGGTATCACTACTATCATATTAGAGTGACTAAATTAAGAAACTAATGATAATACCAAATGCTGACAAGAATTCAGAGCAAGTCTCTCGTGTGCACTACTGGTGACAATGTAAAATGGAAACTTCTTAAAAAATTAAATACATACTAATTATATGACCTAGCAGTCAAATTCTTGGGCATTTATCCCAGAAATAAAAATGTGCACAAAAAACTGGAACACAAATAACAGCTTTATTTTTAATAGTTCAAAACTGGAAACATCCCAAATATTTCAGTGGGTGAATGGTTAAACAAATACTGGTACATCCATACAAGGATATGCTACTCAGCAATAAACAGGAACCAATTTATAATATACATAACAATTTGGTATATTTCAAGAGCATTATATTTAGCAAAAAAATATGCAACCTCAAAAGCTTGGATATTTTGTAAAAGAGATGTTGTTTTTACTTAGAATTTACATAATGCTCTTGAAATGATAAAACTATAGAGATGAGAAACAGCTTAGTAATTGCTGAAGGACAAGGACATTGGTGGGGCCTTTGAGTACAATGTACACTAGGGAAGAGCACAGGGAATTTGTGACGATGGAACAGTTCTATATTTTAACTGTGGGGGGTCACGCAAAGATATACATGAGATCGAATTAGATACAATGATACACACACACACACAACTGCATGTAAAAATGTATGAAAACTGGATATGTAAGGTTTGTAGCGTAGTAAATGGAATCACATCTGTGCCAATTGTGTGGCTTTGATGTTGAGCTATAGTTGCTTAAAGTGTCACTTTTCAAAGGAGCTGGATGACGTGTTCATCAAACTCTATATTCTCTTTTTTTCAACTTCCGGCGAGTCTAAGAAACTCTCAGAATACAATTTTGAAAATTGTAATAAAAAAGAAAATATTTAAGTTATCCCTCTGGTAAGCAGACTGATGGCCCCAAAGATATCCTATCCTCAGAAGCCATGGATTTCATCACCTTACATGGTAAAAGTGTCTGTGATTGAGGTTTCAAACTTTCTGATGGAGAGATTATCCTGGAATATCTGATTGGGCCCCATCTAAACTAAAGAGTTGTTAAAAGTGAAGTGTGGCGGATTCCGGCCCGCAGAATCCGCCGTGGGGTGGACTTGGGCCTGAAGCATCAATGATTCACACACAAAGACACATTATGAGATGAAGCCAGGGTCACGGGCATTTTCTCCCATTATCATAGGGAAAAAAGCCACGAACATGGCGGCACCGTGCTTTTATTAGGAGCTTAGGGCATATTTACATAGG
>PVJI01033144.1:0-11533 GCA_004026765.1 Micronycteris hirsuta
TTCAACAAATACTTGATGATATATGAAGAATTAATGACATAGGCAAGACTCGGTCTCATAGGCAAGAGGTGTGGGAATCCTACTTAATTGCTTTTTAAAAAACTTTGCTTGTTAATGTATCTTTGAAATTAAAATTACTGCTAGTTACTGGTTATGTTGGGAAAACAGAATGTGATTTTTCCCTTTTAATAAAGGGTAGAAATTGTGTCTGGACCTCAAAGCCCTAAATGAACCCCACCTCTCACTGTGCATTTGTAGAAATGTATTCTAATTGCAGAAAAATATCAAAGAGATAATTAATAAATTCATTTATATTCTGCTTAGGCACCCAGATCTAAGAGATAAGAGTAAACATCACACGAATGGACTTTTGGAGAAAGTTCTACTTTTCCAAAGAAAAAGATTTCTGTATTATCTGATATTTTGTTAAAGCTCTCCCCTGATCTACACACACGTAAATAGCACATTGGAATATTCTCATTCACATTTCATTTACTTGAAAATTTAAATATAAAAAGGGAGAAACTGTTAGCTTGTTCTGAGACTTCAAAGGCTTTTGTGTACAAAGGAGAGAAAACAGTTCAGTGTATGTCCAGTCAATGACTATGGTAATTATTTTAGTGTTATGAAGATGCTTTAAGATATGAAGTAAACAATTGTCCTAATTCTCAGTAAACATTATTATTTTTAGATCTCTGCTTCTCAAGTCTTTTTATTGTTAAAAATGTTATCTCTCTTTCCTTTTGAATGCTAGAGTTAATGACTGAGTATTCACATCAGAATTTTCCCCTTTTATGTAGCTTTCTCACACCCTACCGTTCACATCCACTTGAAACACGCATAATTATAAATGATGAGAGCCCAATTATTATCTTCTCTCTACCCCTATCCTCACAGGTGCCTGGCCACTTCAAGAGCGGGAGCTAATCTCAGGGAAGATTCATTCTCAGTTCAGCTGCCTCATTTGATCAACTCAGGATTGAGTCCAACAAATGTGCTCTATTTAAATGATGCTAATTTTCATTGTTCCTCATTAGTTTATACAGGATTGAGAATATGAAAGAACAAAAGAATGTAGTGTGAAGAAAAATTATTTTCTCTGACAATTTGTGGGGGGGTATTTTTTTTTTTAAATTAGCTACTTGTATATTATTTCCTTCCTCATTCTCTGCTACTTGTCTTTCCCCGTTTTCCTCCTTTATGAAGAGGGAATTAGAAAATCCATGGTCAGAGTCCTGAGATGGTCTGATACATTTCCAGGTTTTCAGCTCTACTGGGGATCAGATTGTTATACTCCGTCAAAGAGCCTGACATTGGAGCGATTATCCCAGAAATTCAAGATAGCTTTTACATAAGAGAAAACAGAAAGAGTAAAGTCCGAAAATTGTGAGCATATGCATAAAATTATGTAATGTGTATTTTTACTCACATATAATAATTATACATTTCTACTAACTTTTCCTCTTGAAGGTTACTATCGTGTTATTCAAAATCCCTTGCCTAGAAAAACTGAAATTTATCCTTCTAACTCACCTATTTTGTTTCCTATAACGCAGAAAAAAAAACATGTTGAGTACTCTCCTTTAGTACCAGAATCAAAATAAAGTGGCTTTGGAGACAAAACAAGAACCTTGCGTCAAAAATTTTTTAATTCCAAGTAACTGAAAACTTGACTCCAACTGACTTTTTAAAAAGCAAGAGGGAGAGGGGATTTACATGACTAAAAAGTCCAAAGTAGCCAGATGAAAATTAATTCCATGGATTGACAGTGTCCCCCAAAGAAATTACTTCTTTCCTTCTATCCTCTGAGTCTTTCCCAGTATCACATAGCTAGTGGGAACCATTTTTTCCTTATTCATATCTAGTAGGAAGAGAGAGCTTGCCTTGCAGGAGTTATCTTGGAGAATCAAGCAAACTTCTTAACCTAAGCCCCTAGCAAGTGTATCAGAGTATCTCATTGGTTCAATTGATCATGTTTTATGAACTAATTACATAATCAGGAAAATGGAACCTGAATTGGTATTAGTCGAGCCAATCAGGACTCACATGGAGGTGGAGATGAGGTACATAGGCTATGTGGGTGAGATACCAATACCTGAATGATAAAAAACCCAAGGAAGCCTGGCTGGTGTAGCTCAGTGGATTGAGTGCGGGCTGGGAACCAGAGGGTCCTGGTTCGATTCCCAGTCAGGGCACATGCCTGGGTTGCGGGCCAGGTCCCCAGTGAGGACATGTGAGAGGCAACCATACATTGCTCTTTCTCCCTCCCTTCTCCTCTCTCTGAAAATAAATAAATAAAATCTTAAAAAAAAAAAACCCAAGGAAAAGGGTGACTGGGTGCTTGGAGGTTCAAAATAGTACATGTTCATTTCAGGACTAAAAATCAGGAGGGTCAGGCAATTCTCAAATATCACTCAAAAAATGGTGAATAGTGATGCAGTAAACATTAATTCAATAACATAAAAAATGTAGTAAAATGAGTTTTACATATGTAACATGAATTTTTACATAAGGTCAGTTTTACATGTGCACAGTGAATGCATTGTATACATACAGTACATGAAGTCTGTCTGGAAAAAGTCCAGCCATTGTCATATAACAAGAATGGTATTTGAGACATTGGTGTAACCCGGCAGCCAAGGAGAGTGGACTAAGATGACTTCACTGTACTAATCAGTGAGGGCGGTAGACACTGTTGAATGAGCATGTGTACTGTGAGGCCATTGCATTCAAAATGACTGAGTGGACAGAGCAATGAATCTGCATCAAATTTTGCATTAAGCATGAACATTCCTCTGAAGAAACTTTTCGGATGCTTCAGAAGCTGCAGTTATGGGCAACTTGTGATTGGCAGCTTCATCATGGCAATGCACCTGCTTGTACGTCACATCTTTTGCAGACATTTTTGGCAAAACATCAAATCACTCAGATGACTTAGCCCCCCTATAGCCCAGATTTGATGCCCTGTGACTTCTGCCTTTTCCCAAAACTAAAATCACCTTTGAAAGGCAAGAAATTTTGACCATTGATGAGATTCAGGAAAATATGATGGAGCAGCTGATGGCAAGTGGAAGAACTGTGTGAGGTCCCAAGGGGCCTGCTTGATGGGGACTGAGGCGTCATTGTCCTGTGTACAGTGTTTCTTGTATCCTGTATCTTCTTCGATAAATGTCTCTATGGCTGGAGACAAGTATACATATTTGTTTGTTTTCTGTATATTATGATTTTTTTTGGATATTAAAAAAAATCTTTCTGACTAGGGAGAGACTACCTTTGCCTGAGCTAACCAATTTTTAGAAATAGCAAGGCTACTCCTTTGACATGCAAACTAATCAGTTCAGATCTGTACTTCTTTATCTGGTCCATACAACTCCAGAGGGCAATATTTATCTGTGTTAATCATCCCAGGGCCAAGTACCAGGCAACTAGGAACCAGTCCTACGGAGTCTGCTGAAATTTTTCAAACTAGACAATTTTAAACTGTTTACTGTACCCTCCCTTATCTTTCTCCCTGAAACCCCAATAACACTCTAGCTTCAGCTTTCCCATTGTTCCTGTCACCTGACCAAACCTGACACTTCCCCTGACCCTGACTGGCATGTTGTGACCCCTCTATAGGACCTGTGAGTATAATAACCTTTGTTTTCCTGAGCCTTTCCCGTGTCCCCTCCTGTGGTCATACCTGACTGACCATCACAGAACAGAACAGAACAGAACAGTGAATTAGCAGACTGATTTTATATCTCAAAGAGAATGGACATTCAGGCATGAGGGCTGTGTGAGTTACATTGTATAGAGTTGTCCACACGTTGCGTAAGGACATATCCCCATAATGAAGACAAGTCTGTGAGTGTGAAGTATCCAGGAGGGGCTGAGGACAGGAGGGAGGCCTGACAGGGCCTATGGCATAAATCAAAGCTCTAGAGATAGAATTCCAACATGGCCCTAGCGATGATCTTAGCGCAGTACGAGGTATACTTGCTGTGTTATAGAGCAGCGATTTTCAATCTTTTTCATCTCATGGCACACATAAACGAATTACCAAAATTCTGTGGCACACCAAAAACATATGTGATTTCTTTTGCCAATCTGCCAAAAAAAAAACAGTTGATTCATTCACACTGAATGTCTACTGTGTTGGTTGTTGTCATTTTTTTATTAGATGGTCTAAGAGAAAAGAGGTCAGTGGCCCTGATTTAATAGTCAGGTAGTGCATCTTTTAAAAATTGCTGCGCACCAGTTGAAAATTGCTGTTACAGAGAAAGTTCTAGATGTTGGTGATGTCAAAAGCTGATTTTCTCGTTGTAGTGTGTAAAATATGTGAGTCTTACTTTATAAATCCGAAAACACAACTATCACAATCCTCTGTCTTGTTTGAATCAAACTGAAGCCAATTAATTTCTTTGGTAAGGACAGAGAATGTGTTTCATACATTAGCACGGTTCTTCCTTTCCATTTTCCTTCTCTCTCTTTTCCTGACCTTTCTCTACATTAACTTCCGTCTCCTTTTTTACAACCATGGCCCCTTCGAATTGTTCAGTCTTCCGGAGTTCACACCCAGTAAATTTTTATTACACTTTGAAATAAAGATCTTCACTGCAGCAAGAGTGTAAGAATCTGGCTATTTCATTCAATAGAAAAGGAGAAAATGCAATGAGAAGAAATCACAAAATAATCATTTAAATCATAATTGCTAAACACTACTTACTGGAATAGATACTGTAGAAACAGTTACAATTTTCCTGTAAATACAGGGTGAGAAAAAGCAGGTTTACAGTTGTTCATATGAATGGAGATAGGCAGGTTATGGTTATTAGAATAACTACATGCACTCAAAAGAATGTCACAAGGGCGCAGTGCACTTACGTACGATCTCGTGAGTGCTCAATTTGCCGGCCTTCAGCATTTGCACATTCTGGGAGTCTACTTGCTATACTCCAGCACACTTTGGCACAGAGTTCTTTATTGTCATCAATACAACTCCTTTGCCCACCCCTGTGTATTATTTCCCCCAACCCCACTCCCCCCCCTCCCCCCAAAAAATCTCACTAGAGTCTGTTGTCAAGGGAAAGTATACAAAATCCTTCCCTGGAGAACTTAATAAGCCTGAAAACTCCCTATCCTAAAGAGTTTAGGAGGCTCCTTCCAGTCTTCCAGGCCTCTGCTTCTTTCCTGCTCCTTTCTGCACGCTGGCCAACTCTCTGTGAGGAATGCTTCCTCCATTCCCGTGCTTCTCCTCACCCAGTGAATGGTCCCAGCACATCCTGTGCTTGTCCATTACAGTACAGTTTGTAAACCAATTTTGTGTGTAATTAATTACGTGATGTCCACCCTCCCTGCTAGACAGTCAGACTCATGTGGCCCAAGTTCTATCCTCAGACTCTGGCACGGTGCCTGTCATATGTGCTCCACAAATGTTTATCAGATAAATGAATGTCTCACCTGGTAGAAATGAAATGCCTTAAAAAAAAGGAGAAAATATGTTTTTGGAACAGCCAACACTATGCCATGTTTTTTTTTTTATTATGCTCACAGCAACTTACAGTGATAGATGTCATTATCTCCATTTGCAGATGAGAAAACCAAACTTTTATAGAATGTTGAAGTTACGTTTAAGATCACAGTCAGCAGTTACCAAGAATATCTGGCTTCAACTATTAGTGTATTTTTCCATGGTTCCACTGTCAAAGTGCCTCGTCCGTTCCATCACAGCCTCTGCAACAGTGAAAGCAGAGAATACGAAATATTATTTTTCCCCCTTAGAAGGAATGGACAGAAAAGGAATCATCCTGATAAAAAGAAATAAAGGATGAGACACGTAAACTACCACTGAAAATCTAAAAACAGGTGCCACATTTTTTGGAGCCCTGTCGTTTTATCCCCTGTCTTCACCAGGGATTGGAAATCAGCATTGAATCCAGATCTCCACAGAGGATACACTTGCATGTAGCAGGAAGTTCAAGGTTCTCTGATGGATGGTGTGCTTATTTCTGCCAAGTCGAAGGGACCATTCACTATGTTGACACACTGGACTCAATCAGGGATTTATTTTTATTTCATGAACGCAATTTTACTGAGATGGCTTTTCTCCTAGCGTTCCCTGTAGAAAGTGTATACTGAGCTGGGGTTGCGGCTGTCACTAGGCCTGCCAGCTCGAGGGTGGCTGTCACCACGCATGCCCATCAGCACCCACTGGCCCTAGCGCTGCCACTCTAGTAGAGTGTACCAAATTCTCTCTCCTTTAGGTCCACTGCAGCCTTTCAAGCAAACAAAAGAATCGTTTTGAGAGGGTGCCCTTGTCAACTGTTTCTCTGAGAATAGGGCCTTTGATAACATCCAGAAAAAAAAAAAAAATCTGTGCCACCACCCTGCTTCATTTACATAACTGAGATTGATGAGAAGGGAAAGAAAGCGTTTACAGTGCTGGAAGATAGGAATTTTGGGATTAAGTAGGAAGCAAACTGAAATGAGCTGTCTGGAGTAATTATGAAACACATGCTTCATGTTTTCATTAGATATTGCTATTATACCACACAGGCAAAGGAGTTTTGATCAAACTACAGTTCAGGATATAAATGTATGCAAAAATAACAGGGAAAGCCGTTACTTCATTACATTTCAATAATGCTTCAGGGACATTAAATAAGTAGAAATTTAGTCATCAAGTTTATACTGCACTAGAATAAAACTGTGGTCAAAACAGATGAAAAGTGTATCCGCAAAACATGGCCAAAAATGTGATGATCATGGTGGATTAAAAAATAAAACCAAGGTGGAACTTCGATACATGATATAGAAAGCCATAACAACATGTATTAGTGAAAAATAATCTTAAAATAATCATTACCTAAATTAGATGAAATACGTTACCAGTTCCCATCTGTTTTTTGTATTTTGTTAAGTTTCCAGGACAAAATAAATAATTTCTCATTGTGCCAGGATGTCTTTGAAAAAATCCCATCATCTTCTGTTACTCCTCAGATAGTCAATAGTTGTGGTCACAGTTTCATCTTCCCTAGTTGGTGCTGTGTCCGTGAACCACCCACATATCTGGTCCTTTGGAGGCTCTGCTTGGAATAGAGATGAAGGAAAAAAAAGGGGTTTCTTCTAGCCCCAGCAATAGACATTCTCTCTCTTCCTCCAATGCTACTAAATATTTTCCTTAATCAGTCACTATATCAAATTGAAGTGATTTATTATATTCACTCAATAAATATTCTTCCCACAAATTCTTGCTCACTAAGTGAAAGATAATATTTTACTTTCCTAGTGTTGCTATAACTCAATTACCACAGACTTGGTGGATGAAGAGAAGTTCTGGAGAGGAGAAGTCCAAAATCAAGGTGTTGGCAAGGTGGTTCCTTCTGGAAGCTGCTTCGCTCCTAGATTCTGATGGCTGACGATGATCTTTGGCTCTGCTTGGATTGCAGATGCATCAGTCCAATCTTTGCCTCCATCCTCACAGTGCTTTTGTCTCTACATCCTTGTGTTTCTCCATTTCTGTGGCATAGAAAGCACTCTCATTGGGTTTGGGGCTTAGTCTAATCCAGTATGATCTCATGCAAAATCTTATCTTAATTATTACGTCTTCTAGGATCCATCTTCCAAATTAGGTCACATTCCAAATTAGGTCAAATTAAGTTGTGGGTGAACATGAATTTTTAGGAAATACTATTAAACCCACTATACAGATTAAATTGGATTTGGCTTAAGAAATAATCAGAGCTTTAGAGATCACAAATTTAGGACTTACACAGTGTCCCACAGATGCCTAACACAGTGATTTTCAACCAGTGTGTCATAGCACACGGGTGTGCCTCAGGAATTTTTAAAACATACAATACTTGACTATTTAGTCAAGGGCCCTGAGCTTGTAATAGTGATCAAAGTAAACATAATATACTAATCAGGTGGTAATTGTAGAATAGGTTTTACTAACAAACTCATAGAAGATTCATGTATTAAAATTTCCTTATAGGTATTTTATAGACATCAGCAGTTACAGCTCCGGCTTGACCAAGGAAGGACCTTGGCCACAAGAAATTTGGCAAGTGTCAGCGACTCATGGCAGAACAAGCAGAAATGTTGCCTGTATGTCCTCTTCCCAGATATCAGCAGTGAAACTGTGGATGGAGTGACGAAAGTACAGTGATGACGAATCTACAGTGACGATGCACGCAGGAAATAACACGGAAACCACCCAAGAGCAGAGCTGAGAAACTGCACATCGCCAGAAATTTCTTGGCTCCCCTCTTCCCACGGTTGCATGATGCTGGGGGTGCTGAGATGGGATTTGAGATGAGAGGCCCCCGTCTTCCAGGTGGCTGGCACCTGAAAAAAACCACTTTCCTTTACATCGGCACCTGCCTCTTGAGTATTGGCTTTTGAGGTGGTGGGCAGAGGGACCTGCGTTTGGTTATAACCTCTTTTTCCTTAGATTTTCAAATAAAATAATGAAAACAGCCAGCACAACAATAGTTGTCTGGTGTGAACAAATCAAAATTATACCTATTCTGCCAGATCAACAAAAAATATAATATGTTTTTGGGTTTGCCGCAGAATTTTAATATTTAGTTTGTGTGTCATGAGATGGAAAATGTTGAAAGTCACTGGTCTAATGTATTGTGTGAAGAAAGTTCTGATAGAAGCTCAAGATCAAAATTTTGGCCAAATCCTCAGAGCAGGGTCTTCACACTGTGTCCAGGGGAATTAGAGGTTTCGGAAGAGACTCCTAGAAATACAAGCATGATGGTTGGAGACCTTCTAGGTAAATCAACAACTAGAGCAGTAGGTTTTTTTCCCTGTTTTTGTATATTGTGGTTCTGTGTAAGAATTCATTTGTAAAAGAGAATCCATTTAAGAAATAATCGAAAATTAGTGTCCAGGAGTTCCATTGCCCCAAACACATTTCTCAAAAGTGCTTTCAAATAGGAAAACACGTTGCAGGTTTAAAAATCGGCACACAGTGAACTCTGTCATCACCTCCCAAGGACCGGAAAGAATGGTTCAAAGGTACATGAGTTTCAGGAGCAGTGGTGACTGCAAGTGCAGGTCCAGACCCCAAGGTGCTGCTTGGATGGCTCACCTCTTCTCATCGCCCTTTTGAAACCAACAGCTTCAAATAGGACAGTAGTTATGGGTCACCAGCACATTCTGAGAAATAGAGCAAAGCATTTTCCAAAAGGCTTCTCTCCGAATGCTTAGAGAGTGAATGTCACCAGCTTAGAGTCAGGCTCTTTTGCTGACTTGGTTCTAGTAAAGCAAATGACTAGTCAGCATGAATAGTATTGGGTTGTGAGAAGCAGACTCAGGTGGAGGTTCCTTGGTGATTATTTAGGGAATTGAGGAAAACTTCTTTAACTCACATTCAAGCTTCTAAATTCTTCGACAACTCCAAAGCAGTGAGATTATTGAAGTTATAGAAGCTTTGTGGACCCTCACATCTGCTTATAAATAACCCCAAACCCTAAGCTAAGCAAATCTGTTTAACTCAATGTAATTATAAATATGAGCTTTTATTATTCAAATGATTTCTTCATGTGCCAGGAAAACCACCTTGCGAAGCTTATTAAGAACCACAGGACAGAAACATTTATTCACAGAAATGACAGATGTCTTAAAGCAAAACAATAATAAAATACACCACCTCCCCCAAATGGCAGCTTTTTATACTAGATGAAGAATAGATATTTGACCTTCAAACCAGTAGATGTCTGGAAAGGGGAAAAAAAAGGTCTTTGGCCATCCTGCTTCATCTTGATTAATAGGCTTCTACTTTACTTGATTGAGAATGCATATTATGAAGCATTTCTGCTGAGATCATGTGGAGTCCTCTGACGGGTCCTCTCCTCACTCCCTCTGTCTCCCCACCCCATCATTACTACCAAATAAAGGGTAAATCTAAATTCTACATTCTCTGACATCTCTTTTCATCTTAATGGCATGCTGAATTCTTATTCTGTAGTTTCTAATTAGTTTTGTTGCCGGGATTTAATTTTATTTCTGAAGATTAGACTAGAATGGGCGGGAAAGTGTTGTGCCTTCATTAAAGCACGTCTCTGTTCAGTATGAGTTTAACCATGAGCCCTGGTGGCTCGGTCAGGGGACTGTGTGTCAGAGTGATGACAGAGATAAAGGCTTCTTTGAAAGATCACTTATTCTCTTCAAGGGATAGTCCAGTTAAGTGGTGAAAGGCACAGGCTCTGGGTAAAATTCAGCTGTCATTTACCAGCTGGTTACATCATGCAAGGTGCTAGGCTATCAGTCGTGAAAATCATATCAACATGTATAAAGTGTCTGGATGTGCACCTGGCACTTTGTGAATGTTAGTTATTGGACAAGCTAGACAAGAACTTTTTCCTCATTATCTCCATGATCAATCAATTGGTTAATTTCAGATACTGATATGAAATACATAAGGAATGGGAAAAGGACAAAGGCCTAGTTGGAGAAAAAACTTGATGTGAGGGGATTAGAAAGCAAATTATGTAGCTGAAATTAATGACTGAGGGGAGAGGGTAGGAGATTAGGCAAGGGGGGCGGTGAAAACCGTATCATGAGAGGCCATCATAAAAGAGTTGGATTTTACCAAAAGTCATGAGAATCTACTGGAAATTATGTTACAAGATTTATGCTTTAAAACGACCCTTTGTTGTCTGGACTATGAGTTGGAGAGGGGCAGAAGCAGAACCCGAAAGGCAAGTTGGGGGCTTGGTGTCACAGAAAGAATACAGGCTCTGGAATTGGAAAATCTGTGTTTGACAGCCAGCGCAGTCATCGGTAAGTGCTCCAAGACTTGCTTCCCTCATTCAGAGACATGGGAAAGAGCAATGCCTTGCAGGGTTGTTATGAAGATGAAATGTATATAAAAATGATTGGAAAACTGTAATAATGCACAAACAAGCACCTGTTCTTAAGAACATTTCTACATCTACTACCTTACATTGTTTTTTTTTAATGTATGGTCCTCATACCATCTGCATCAAATCATCTGAGGCTCTTATTTAAAGTACTGAGATTTTAGCTCAGACTTCTAACTCCCCGCCCCCATTTTTCTAGTCGTTAATAGTGTTCTGACTGAGGCATTGCAGTGCAGTGGTGAAGAGTGTATAGCTGAGGCAGGACAGTTTATCTCAAATTCTGGTTTTAAAGTTCCCTGGTGGTCTAGTGGTTAGGATTCGGTGCTCTCAGATTCTGGTTTTGCCCTAATACTTTTCTTTACCTCTCTCAGTTGCCTAATCTATAAAATGGGAATGATAATTAGAGCTCTTTTTTAATTAGATTTTTAAAAAGCTAATGAGCAAGTACATGTAAAGGGCTTAGAACAGAGATCAAGTCACAGTAACTACAAAATGAATGCCAACCATCCAGGGAACGTCTGGTTGGGTGCAGATGTTAGCGCTGAACACAGCCATTCGAGACTGGGCCCCTTCACACGCAGAGACACAGTTCTTGTTTGTGAGGTGCTCAGTCTTGTCGAGGTGACAGACATATAAGCAGAGCGATACATTGTAATGTAATAATTGGTGCAATA
>PVJI01033145.1:0-11536 GCA_004026765.1 Micronycteris hirsuta
GCAGTCACATCATTTTCTTGGGCCCTCAAGATGAGCCCTACAGGGAGGTCAGGACTGTCTGGCAATTCATTGTTTCTACTCTTTTCATCTGAGATGCTTTAGCTCTGTGGGTCAGACTTGAACAGTGGTTCCTCCATGCTGGGATTTCTTAAATCAGATTTAAAAAACTAATTGAGGGATGAATATAGAGTAGTTAACTATTTTGACAAGTAGGGATATTAAAGAAAGACTAGTTATCACTATTTTATATAGGGACATTTTAGCATCAAAAATGTTAAAGGGAGCATTGGACACTGATGAGTTTTTTTTTTTTTTTTTTTTTTTTGAGAGAGAGGGGAAGAGAGGGAGAAAGAGAGGGAGAGAAACAGCAATGTATGGTTGCTTCTCACATAGCCCTCACGGGGACCTGGCCCGCAACCCAGGCATATGCCCTGACTGGGAATCGAACTGGGACCGCTTGGTTCCCAGCCCGCGCTCAATCCACTGAGCTACACCAGCCAGGGCAGACACTGATGAATTTTAACCACCAAACATCCATTCACCTGCTTTAGGTAGTAGCCCCCAATTTTTTGGTGTATCCCTCTTTCCTCAAGAGTCAGCCCTTGACTCAGAGCTGAAGCATGGGCCAGGGGTAAACCAATTAGGGCTTCTATTTCCTCCAGCCCCAGCGACTGAGCCTGTGGGTCAACCCGATGCAGTGAGGCACAAAGAGCCATATGGGATTCTGGGAAAGAAGCAGCTGAGAGGAGCTCTTGCTCCTTCTTAATCCTTCTTGCTGAGCTGTAACCTGAGAGGAGGCAGTGGTGGACATGGGGCCGCCATATTGCTATCACGTGGAGCCTGAAGCCTGCACAGAGTAGTCAGAATGAAAAGACGAGGACCTTGTCAGAGCTCCGTGTCCAGGCACACCTAAAGCCTCTGGCTTTTCACTAATGTGAAATTTTTATTTTAGAATAGTTTTAGGGTTACAGAACAATTGTGAAAATAGTACAGAGTGTTCCCATAGACCGCCTACCCAGTTTCACCTCTTATTAACATCTTACATTAGTATGGCACACTTATCTCAGTTAATGAACTGATATGGGCACATTATTATTAACTAAAGTCCACAATTCATTCAAGTTTTCTTAGGTTCTCCCCAACCACCATTATCCTGAAGCCCATCCAGGGTACCACGTCACAAGTGGGCTCCTCTTGGCTGTGACGGTCTCTCAGATTTTCCTTGTTTTTGGTGACTTTGACACATTTAAGGAGTATAGGTCAGGTATTTTGTAAAGTGCCCCTCAATTCAGATTCATCAAATATTTTTCTCATGATTTGACTGGGGTCATATGTATTTGGAGAAAGACCACAGAAGCCAACTGCCATTCTCCCCACATCGTATCAAGGGTACATGCTGTCGACGTGACTCATCACTGTTGACATTGACCTTGATCACCTGGCTGAGGTCGACCTTGTCATGTTTCTCCAATGGGAAGTTATTGCTTGTCCCCCTTTCCAAACTGTAATTTTTAGGAGGAAGTCGGTCTGTGCAGCCCGTGCTGAAGGAGCGGGGATTTATGTCTCTTCCTCTGGGAGTATCTACATAAATTATTCAGAATTCTTTTGCATGGGAGATTTGTCTCTTCTCTTCCTTTTATTTACTCAATTATGTATTTATATAAGTCCGAACTTCGGTGTGTGTATTTTACACTTTGAGATATAATCCAATATTGCTCCTGTATTTCGTTGGTCACACCGTCCTGGCTTTGAGCACTGGGAGACTTCCGTTGGCTCTCTCATTGTGGTCACCTGGGCTTCTCAGTGACAGGAGCTATCAATGAATTTCTTTTTAGTCTCAGTCAGTTTAGGTCAGGGTGTCTGTCATTTGTAATCAAAAGATCTTCAATAAATCTTAAGCGAGAGCCTTTAGGTTGCATTACTTATTAAAATTTTTGCAATAGTTTTGTGTTAATGCAGCTGAATGGCCATTTTACACTGGAAAACACAGATTGTCCCTTGAGCTGTGGCCATCACTTTACTAAGCACGGTAATTAGAGCAGAAGACTCAGGCCAGGAGACTGGGTCTGTGTGGGGTTCAACTTCCTTCCAGTCTTGTGATCTCAGACAAGTCATGTAACCTCTGAGTTAGAAAGGGGCACAGAGAGGAGAGGGGATTTAGGGACATTACATCATGGTGACGTGCTCTGGAGACCAAGTCTTGTACATCTCATCTGCTGAACTGGCCAGCTTGCTGGGGAGTGTGAACGAAGCCCCTGAACTAGGGTTGCAAAATAAAATACAAGACAACCAGTTAACTTGGAATTCAAATATGTACGGATCCAAAGATCAAAGTTAACTGGGTGTCCTGTATTTTCATTTGCTCAATCTGGCAACCCTAATCCAAGTGTCCTGCCACTTAGGTTCTTGGGGGTATGTTCTCCAGGGAAGGTGACTCTGTAACTTCACCAATAAAAGAACCCACATTATGTAGTGTCCTAGGAAGAGCTGGACTTTGTGGTCAGATTCTCATGAGTTCAAATCTCTGCTCCACCATTTTGGGAAATCGCTTAACCATTCTAAGCTCAGTTCCCATACTTTGTTGTGCAGGGATGCTATTGTAAGATTGTGTGATTTCAGTGTGGATTGAATAAGTTACAAGTCTGACATCTAATGGGCACTCAATCAATGGTGGTTGCCACTGAGGTTACTCTTAACTGGACAAATAAGCAGAAAGTCCTGAGAAAGCAAGAGAGGAGATTCAGGGTCATGGCAAGGAAGCCTCCTCACTCCCAACCTGTCCCTTCTCTGGGCCAATGGGACTGCTAAGTCCCCAAGCAGAGGCTGGGGGTGTGGCTGGGGTGTTGGTGCTCTGTAAGGGTCTTGCTGGGGACTGGGCCCAGCATTTCATCGGGGTTTGGCTTTGAGCTGGGCCTGAGATTGAAGGCAGGAGGAGCGTGTGCTGATAATGTGTTGGAAGGGGCTAGTTCTGGGAGACGAATATCTAGTTTCTGGGGGAGTCGGACCTCCCTGTTCATGAGCAGGTCAGGTACACAATAATAACAGGTCAATTTATCGAGCACTTACTGTGTACCAGCCACTGTTTCATACAATTTTTACATATTACTTTATTTAATCCTCACAACTCTCCATTTTATTGGTAGAGAAAGTAAGGCACAGAAGGATTAGGAAACTTGCCCAAGGTCACACAGTAAATGGGGCAGCCAGGTATCTGTGTTCTACTTACACACTCTGCTCTGCGGGCAGAGTTTGAGAGCTCTGGGAAGGGCCACTTCTCACATTCTTCTTCCAGTGCCCACCGGCCAGGAGGGACCTGAAGTTCATCTGGGAATTCGGCCTCAGTGAACAAGGAAGGTCTTCTAGGTGCCAGGCATCAGTTAGGGCTGTTGAGTATCTTATTTCATTTAGTTCTCATAGCAGCCCTCTGAGGTCTGTGTGATTGTATTTTCATTATGTAACTGAGGACTCTGAAGTTTATACAACTTGCCCGAGGCCATAATTTACAGGGGCCCGTGATTCACACCAGAATTTTCAACTTGCAGGTGCCTGGAGGTGTCAGGGAGGGGAGGAGGAGGCCAGGGATGACCTTTCCCCTCACTGCCAGCCCTGGGAAGAGGTGGAAGTGCCTGCCTTATGCCTTTGATTTATAACGGGCCGGGGGGGTTAGTCCCAGCTGTCAACTTGGGAAGCCACTTGAGGATTGTATTTAACAAAAATCGCCTTGAATTCATAATACTGAGCAAAAACAAAACAACAAATTCCAAGCAAACAGGAAAACAAGTTCAATGTCCAACAATGGGAAAACCAGTTAAACCACTTATGGTACAAGCTGTAATTCTGCAGCTGTTTAAAAATATTTTCAAGTACTATTAACACAGGAAAATGCTCCAGATGATAGAAAAGCATGATTATGTTTATACAACATGATCCCGATTAAACAATGATAATTTTGTATATGACTTATTAAACATAAAAAAAGGCTAGAAGAATATACTCTGGAATGTTAATAGCTGTTATCTCCAGGCTGTGAAGTTTTATGGCAATATAAAATTTCTGAATTATACTATTATGTATTTGCCACATATTTTACAAATCATTTAGCTGACTCACAGACCACTGGAGTTGAAAGGCACAAGCTGGCACCCAACCAGAGCATTTGAAAGGTGGGGAAACTGAGGCTGGTGGGAAGTCAGGCATGAGCCTCCCCACATCCCTGCCCCCATACCCAGCCTTGGGCCCCCATGGGTGGCCCTGGCCTGAGTGGGGGGGAGTCCATGACCACGTGGGACAGAAGGAGGGGCGCCCCCTCCCCCTCCCCACCCAGGGGCATATCTAGAGCACAGAAGAGGGGAGCAGGGAGGGGTGCAGGTGGGTGGGGGTTGGGTGGAAGCGAAGATTGGGGACCTTTCAAAAATGGAAACCAGATGAGCTGTTCAAAGGGGAGCGCATTCTCCAGGCGGCTCCTTTGTTGGAGTGTGTGAGGCGGCAGCAGCTGCGCCCTTGCCCCCAGCCCAGGCCCAATGGGGTGGACACGGATAACTGCATTAGATGCACTCCACTCTTTTCAATAAAACGCTCTTGTTGGCGGCACAATAAGGGGAGCGGGGCAGCCACCTCAGGACGGGCCAGGCCCCCTGCCCTCCCCCAGGAGCACCGAGAGCACACTCATTTTTCAGGGCTCGGCTAATTGACGTTTGGCCGCCGTGTGGTTCAAAAGAAAAGGCCGAACTCAAGTCCACTTCCACCGGAAATGAGGCCGCCCCTCCCCCGCCAGGGTCGGTCTCTGAGGGCCCAGCGGGGACCACAGTGCAGCTGGCCACAGGCGGCGAGGGGACATGCGCCCTGCAGAACTCTTTCCTGTGTTGCTTGGACTCAGAATGTAAGGTGTCTTGAAGGTGTCTCTGCAAGGGCTTGGGCACCCAGCCTTCTAGTTTGTGGGAGAAATTAACCTCGGGAAGGAGGCAGGTGGCAGCTGCGTGTGCAAGACAGTTTCAGGGCTGGAGCACTTCAATAGCGATTCCAAATGGCACATTCTTTTAGTGAGTCTAATAAAGATAGCCCAGAACAGTCTTTATACGTTAACAAAAAAAAAGAGGGGGGGGGGAATTGGGTATTTCTTGCCCCCTAACCAAGTTTTATCTAGGAGTGAGGTATTTACATCCCTGTTTTATGGGTGTGCAAACCCAAGTTTAGTGTGGTTATTGGCGTGCTAACATCGCACAGCTAGGACAAGGCAGAGCTGGAGTTTGTGCCCAGGTCTGTCTGGCATTAATGCAGGCTCCCTCAGCCTGGGCATTATTGACATTTTGGCCTCGATAACTGTTATGGGGCTGTCCTGTGCATCACAGGATGGATGACAGCATCCCTGGCCTTCACCTTCTAGAGGTCAGTAGCGGCCCACACTGACCACCCGCCACCCCCAACCCAGGTATGGCGACCAATCACTTCTCCAGACGTTGCCAATGTTCCCTGCAGGCAAAGTCATCCCCGTTGATAACTGCTGTTTTAAGGCAACCCTGGCATGCTGCCTGTGCTGGCAGGCTGGTTTTCGCTGGGCTCAGTAGTTCATCTTTTGGGGGAACCAACTGGACCAGCAATTGGGTCTCTCCTTATAAGGCTGGCCCTGTGGTTTGTAGAGAGTGTGACAGGAGAGCTGGCTGTATCAGATGAGCAAGGCCGAACTGCCTGAACCCCAGAACTCAAAGTTACGTTGTGTGCTGGGGGCATTTCGAATTGGGTCTCTGTCTGTCTGTCTGGAGTGACCCTCCCCATGCCTGCTCTCCCCATTTCTCTCTGCCAAGGCTATTCCACAGAGGGTGAGCCAGCCTCCCTCCTCCATGCACTCTGCCAAAGAGCAAGAGTGGCCTTGGCCACTAGAAGAGCTAAAACAGCAGGAAACACAGCCAGTGAAGGCAGCATGAGGGAAGGTGATGTCACTCGTGCAGAATGGAGCCGTGCCTCTCTGTGAAATAAGAATACCTTGTGGCAGGCAGCCAGCCCCACCGTCGGTGCTCTGGATGATGGCAGGGGGCTTTAGTCTGATTTTAGTCCTCATAACGTTTTTAGCTGCTACTTACATGCGGCCCTTCCTCCATCTCCTTGTCCTGCAGTGGCCTGCTGCTGCTTTGGCTTACTGAATGTTCCACTCCCCAGAGTCCAAAGCTGCTCAGGTCACTCAAAAGCCAAACGGAGGCTCTAGGGCCACGCTGAACGGAGGCCTGGTTTAGTTCAGCTGCCTTTTTCTCACTTAGGCTTGATTGATAACTGGCTCCATCATATTTGTTTTTCCACTTCTGACCTTCCTCCTACCCAAATGGCCGTATTGACTTTTTACTGGAAATGCTATTAACAGAAACCCATCTGGTCCCTAGGGAAGTTAGAGATATCAGGGCCTCAGTGTCCTCAGTACACCCCCAGGCTACATACAGTTCGTGGGTGGGGGGTGCCTCAGAGACTTGGGCATGAGGCTAATATTTTAAAATTGAGCCCTGTTAAGAGAGCATCAAGGACAAGGGCTTGAGAAGTTAAAAGAGAAGAACAGACATCTGGAAAGAAGGGACATGGGGAATTAGGATAGTATGGAGCAATCAACATTTCAGATAATGAAGGGTTAGGACTTTTGAAGGGTCAGGACTTTTGATCATTGTATCTCACTCTTCCTGTAATACGCCCATATATATTTGGGGCAAGTGTAAAGGGTGTGCATAATACGCACACACTCTTAGTTAGCTTTAGCTTGGCGTGAGATACCCATCTCTTCTCTTTCCTCTCACAGTCCATGATACATATTTGGTGGCCAGACCTCTTTCTAAAAGGACCACGTAAAAAAGAGAAGACACAAAAATAAGTATGTGCGAACATGTGTGTGTCTTCTCCACATTTAACTGCTCTCTTTTCTTTGCACACCCCCTTCCCTGGGTGGTTCATGCTTACCCTCCTTGGGCTGAGATAATTTGCACTCCCCAACTTCATTAGTTGCAAACCCCTCCTGCCCTGGGACAAAAAATAGGGCCAAACTGTTCAAAAGAACACATGGAGACCCCATTAATGCTGGCCCTAATTGTGCCAATTCAAACCCCTCAATAACTCTAATTAAAACCTGTCTTATGCGGAGCTCCAAGTGGCAACACAGCTGTCATTCCAAACAATTGCATAACAGAGCTATGGAAAAAAAAAGTCTCCATATGCAATTTTTGGTGGTGGTAGTTATGAAAGGGGTCAATGGAGAGGATTAAGACAGCGGTGCAGTCGGAGTGGGGAACCTTGAAAAAGTTGTCTATGTCAGGTCACGGTTTGAAATCTGACGACCTTTAGCTTTTTCCCTCTGGTTCCCCCTCCTGCTCCTCCCCCGCAGGCAGGAACACCTGCACACTGACTGGAAGGGGCCATGACCACCAGACACATGGGTACCACAAGTTGACTGAAACATCTGAAAGAAAAGGAAAGAAAAAAATCCAACCAAGAAAACTGCGCGCCAAACACTGAGAAAGAGGTTTTTCTCTGCGCCCACCCTTGTCTTTCAGGATCTAGCTGCACTTTGCTGGACACCATAAATAACTCTGCAATTACATTAATTGGTTGCATATTTGTTGACACTGGAGGAGAAGCCCTTGAGGTTGGGGGAGGTGGATTTCAGCTGCAATTTAACACTTTCCCCCTCTGCCATCCCTCCAAGTCTTATTTCCAACCATCCTGTTTAGTTTATCCGGATGGAGGAAGCAGGGGCCTGACAGGCCCATTTCTGAATAAGCTTTGACGCCCCCAGTCAGACCCACATCTCATTTGTTGGCTCCTCCTGGATCCTTTGGTTGGTCCACTGGGTTTAGAAGTTACATCCCTCTATGGGAGAACTTGAGAGATGGGTTCCCGGCAAACCCTCAATGGAGTTCAATTCCCTTTGGAGGCAGGGGGTGTGGTGGGTTTATTGTCAGGTATATTGTTTGGATCAAATGAGAACTGGCCTGACCTTCATCCGAATCCCCAAACCCATCTAGGATTCTTCTAACAGCTTGGTCTACCCTATAGTCTCTCAAATTCCTTTCCTTGGGAAGTGACAGGATCTTAGTGACCTTGTTCACTCCAGCTCTTCTGGTGGGCAAGAACTGGAGAGTTCAGCTTGAAAAGCAGCTCTCTGGACTTCCCAGGGCAGAGGGGAAGGTGAGTGGGGTGGGTGGCAGAGACTGAGCCTGGGTGTCATTTCCAAGTCTGCCGAGGACCTGAGACACAGGACTCCTTTTCCCTTTGCCAGAGTGAGGATGAGAGGGATTCATCAGGGCTGCAAGTGGGTAAGAGTGTGTGTCACACTGAGGACGTGTGTCCTGGAAGTGGCCATGCTGACTGGTGAGAGCCATCCTTCAGAGGAGGAGCCATGTCTGTGATGCTCACTGCTGTATCCTCACAGCACTCAGCATGAGCCCAAGAGGCTCTCAGTGAATGTCAGACAGATGAAGACCTGAAGTTCTGGTTTCCAGGTGCTCTGAGCTTGTAAGAAGGAAGAAATTAGATCAGTCTGAAGTCACGTGGTTCACTTCACATGGCATGGTAGAAAGGGCATAGGCTTTGGAGCCAGCAGGCTGTAACTTTACTGCACCTACTTTTCAAAGCCCTTGTAAGGATAAACAAGCCCACATAAGTAAATACAATAAAAGTTACCTGCTTTTCCACTGTCTGTGAAACCACTGAGGAGAAGAACTTCCTGAATCTATCCCTCTGATTTCCTCACAGTGAAATAAGGATGATGTAGTTCTGCCAATTAATGAAAGGGGAGGCCAGCTTGAGAACCCAAAAAGCGGGGCCAACCTGGTCTTCGGGCATGCTCTCACTATTGGTTCTTTCTATTTGCCGTTCCCTCTGCCTGGAATGTGCTTCTTCCAGATCTCTGCAGGACTCAATCCCTCACTCCTTCAGGTCTCTGCTCAAATGTCACCCATGCAGAGTGGTCTTTTTCAAGCACCTTATCCAAAATAGCAGCCAATCACTTTCTAGCTTCCTTATGGTGCATGCTTCTCATCCCCTGATCCATTACATTTTAGTTGATTTGTTTATCTTCTCTTATTATACTCCGAGATTTATGGGACTAGGAACTTGTTTTGCTCAGTGCTCTATCCATAGCACTTAGAAAAATGCCTGACACTTAGAAGATGCTCAACTGATAATGAAGAAATGGGTGAGGGGTGGTGGCGCCCTCTGATCACCTAACAGGAAGAGAACACCTGACCTTAAACATTTGTTGGGTCGTTACTTCATGGTAGCTGCGTTGTAAGAGGGTGGCCCTTCTCTCTTTGGTTTGCACCCTGGGTTCCTAGAGCGGTGGTTAAGGTTGTGGCCTTTGGGGCCAGTTAGATCTGGATTCAAATCTTGGCTCCACCCCTCAAAAGAAATGTGAACTTGGAATAATTATCCAGCCAGCACCTCTGAGCCTTAGTTTCCTCATCTGAAGATAATCTTAGTTGCTACCTTGAAGGACTATAGGGTGAACTGAGATAATCTTTGAAAAATATTCATGACAATTCTTGGAATAAAGTTATGTGTACAACAAATGGTGTACCATTGTCATCGTGGTCATCTTCATCTTCATTACCTTGACGCTGAGACCCCCATAACTGAGAATGGCGCTGATCTAAGGACTGGCTACACCATGGGGGTGAAGCGAGGAAAGAGAGCACCGACTTTTATTTTGAAATACTCTTTTCCAACTAATCGCACTTAAGAAGGAGGGGTGAGCCAAGCCCTCTTTTGCTGCTTCTATTCCTCTGCTCTCTTATTTTTAAAACTTGCGCTTGATTGCTAAACACATAGTCACGTAGATGCAGAAGGACCACAAATTCCTTACTGAGTTTATTCCCTTGAGCTTGGACAGCTGGTGCAGAAGGGCCCCAAGAGGTATTTGGGTCATAATCACCTTGACAAGGAATTTGATTCCTCTCCAAATCAGAACATGTCTCTGTCCAAGGCCAGAGTAAAGGCCACCCCTTCAAAGAGGCCAAACAGATGAGTCAGGAGCGGACATCTGAGTCTTATTTTTCAGTTTCCCTAGGAGGTTGTGAGTGGGCATGCCCATATTCTCTTAGCAGTCACCAGGAGCTGGTGTTAAGACCGTTGTACAGGGGAAAAGCATGGGCTGCATAGATTGCCTGCTCCAGGGCTCTCAACCTGTCAGTCTGTGTTTGGACCTATGACTTTTCTGGGACAGGTCGGCATTTTGACTATAGTTATTCAGCTAACCATTCACCCTGTGATACTACTATATTGTATGATTACATAGATATGTATGTTTATGTATACCTATGGAAACACATGATACATATACAAACCCTAGTCATTTTCTGCTCTTAGAGTATTGGAAACAGTGTGGGTTTTGGAATTATCTAGACCTCAAGTTCACATTCTATTTTTGCCATGTAGTAGCTTTGTGACCTAGGTCAAGTCACTTATTCTCCCTAGAAGCATAACTGGGTAAAAGGCCCTAGGTGGAAAGTCTAGTCTAGTTCCACCTGTGTGAACACTTATGCACATCAAAAGGAGCTCTCCATCTTCCTCCCAGCAGGAGAAGTGGGCTTAGCTAAGCAAGAACTGGCTTCCAGGGTAAGGCAAGGGGAGAGGGGAAAAGCTCACCTACTTTGGAGAAGGGAAGGACTCTTCGGTGTAGACAGTCATTGTACAGGGGAAAGAGTAGTGGAGAACCACTCCTGGAGCCAGATCCCCACACAACCTGGCCCAGCTCTGGCCAAGGGCGGTAGGTGCTACTCACCCCAGACAGCTCAGCTCTTTGCAATGTGTAGACCTCAGCGGCAGCCAATACCTTGGGTCACCTCACACGTGGGGAGTGCTGACCAGCATCAGGTAGGCTGAGGAGATAAGAGAGATTTCATCTTCGAGACAGTGGAGAGTCAAAGAGCTTTTCTGATAAGGGGATTGCAGTGGTCACCAAAGGGTGGCCCAAGGACAGCCCTCTGGGTGGTGGGAAAAGAATAGTAGAACTTCTATGACTATTTGTAGTCTGTCTAAAAGCAAGAAATGAAAGTGCTGATTAATGTGTAATCACAGAGCAGTTCTTATTCCTGCACTTGGTTCATACATCGCCCGGCACGCACTGTGCCGGGCGTGTGAGTGGGGGTCCCTGAGTCAGCAGGAAAGCCTTCGTCGTTTCCTGTGATTGCCTACTAATAACAATCTACAAACTATATTGCTTGGTGGTAACGAATACCTACCCTCACAAGCCGGAAAAAATTCCTGCCAAAAGCTGAGTTTTCAAGATATTAATGATATAATATTATATAACATAATATTGTGCTTCAAGCAAAAACAGTGACAATGGAGGAGCTGACACTTCCTAATTTCTCTTATGAGTTCTCTTTTTCAGGCACATTATGGGGTAAAAACCACGGTCTGGCAAGAAATCAGTGACAAAAACAGATGGAAATTATCTTGCTACTTGAAATATGGATTTACAGGAACACTCAATGGAGAGTCTTGTCCTAAGTAAATATATTGCCTTGAAATATTAGCCAGTGATAAATTAAAGCCATCATGGTTA
>PVJI01033146.1:0-11536 GCA_004026765.1 Micronycteris hirsuta
CCGGTCAGGGCACAACCTAGACTGCGGGTTTGGACCTAGGTTGGGTCACGTATGGGAGGCAACCAATAGATGTTTCCCACATCGATGTTTCTCTCTCTCTCTCTCTCTCAAAAATCAATAAGTATATCTCCTCAGATGAGGGTAAAAACATTCTTGAAATGAGAACATTATAAAAACGGAGGACAGATCAGTGGTTGCCGGCAGTGGGGGATCTGGGAATGGGTAGGAGAGGGGTGGATGGGAAAGACAGTTGTGGATGAGTCTATAAAAGAGCAACAGGAGGGAGGCTTGTGGTGATGAACTGTTCTGTATCCAGACTGTACTTATGCCAATATCCTGATTGCATATTGTGCTATAGTTTTTCAAGATGTTACCTTTGGGGAAATGAGGTGAAGGGGTAAAGGAGACCTCTCTATTTCTTCCAACTGCATTGTTAATTTTAGCAATGTCGAAATTAAAAGTTTAATTTACAAGAGAGACTGTATTAAGAGGTTCCTCCCTACTCCAGAAAAACCCAAACCACCATTTCTGGGGTCTTTCATGCCATGTTAAGAACCTTGACTTCAGAAATGCTTTCTTGTTAGCAGCTATACTCCATCCTGCTGGTGTCAGGGAGGCCATTCCAAAACCCCTCTTCCCTCCCACCTGGCCAAATAACTGTTCCTCACCTGTCTCCTTTACAGCTTGGAGGACTCTTTTGGAGCTGAGTTCTAGTGTCTAATGTAGCCTGGGGCCAGGTTCACCCCTCCTTCTGAGTAGCTGCAACTCTGGGCACCCACCACCATGCCAGACCAGCTAACAGTTTTAAGCACTAACTAGGTGGCAGCAGTGTGATCAAAACATAAATGCTACTGTCCCTTTAATCCTCAAAACAATCCCAGAAGCTGTTTTACCAGTGGGGAAATTGAGGCCCAAGGAGAAAGAGTAACTTGCCAAAAGTCACACAGCTAGTGGGCAGCCAGCAGAGCCAGGATTTGAACCCCTTTGATCTAAGTCCACAGCTAACACTAACTGTTGCAGTAGCCACACTGCCTCCTTGTGGAAACAGGCACCCTTCACTATTCACTCTGCGCTCTTGGTGGGAAATCTGAGGGATGGAAGTTCCAGAATAAACTACAAAAGGTCACTTGGCCGTGTAAGGTCTACTCAGACCAATCAAGACAATACAAACGGGGAAGTAAGACTCTGTGATATTGCAGTCTTTGGAGCTAACCAGCCACAGCTGAAACCTCTCTCTCTCTCACTCGCCTATTCCCTCAGTCTCGCAAGCTCTCTCTGCCTGTACTGGAAGAGTCAATGCTTCTTGGCCGCTCTGCACACTGCTGTGGACTTCCTGGCTCAGGATGGTAAGGAACTGCTCCAAGACCAGCTCCAGGACATGCTTCATGGAGTGCTTCTCAGGCCAAAGCCACCCACCCATGGCAAAGCTCCAGGAGCGACCAAAGCGTTTCTCCACTGACCTCCTGGAGGCCAAATCAGAAGCTCGTCTCCTCTGAGAGCTGTCATCGGGCTCCCGGGGCGCCTGGTGGGTCCGAAAACCAGCTGCATCCACCTGCAAAGGCACTCCGGCCCTTTGCAAGGATGAGTGGCATCCACCAGCTGGTGGCCAGCAGCACCAAGTCCGGTCCAAGGATCCAAACTCTGGCCCAGCACAAACCTGAGGTGCCTTGGCCTCGGTGGGTCTCAGAGGTGAGGTCCACTGCGTGGCCATGTGCCTGAGCACTGGGCACTGCACCCAGTGAGCTGTGGGCACCAAGGTGGTGATTCCCTGAGTGTTGTGAGGGTGTGGTGCCCCCCTGGCGCAGGGAGTGGGGCTCTCGGCTTCTCCCTCCAAGAAGTAGGACATCTCCACCGGCATTAGATGGTTCGAGACTTGCCCCCCTTGCTGTTACACTAGTGCCCTGTTTTCATGGTACCCCTTGCCCCTCTCTGCACACCTCTTTATCCACGGGCCCTGTGTGGGCAGGTTCATTCGGGAGGGTTTGGGGAGAAGCCTTCAGCCCCAAAGGGAATTGAAGTTTTCATCTGGAAAAGCCAGTGGAGGGAAACCCAAAGGGTCAATTTCCTGGGAGACTTTGGAGAAGAGGCCCTCCCCGTGAGCCCCTGTGTTGTTTACTTCTTCAGAGCAGACTGGGACCATTAGCCCAAAGCCCAGTGCTGCCAAACTCAAATTCTCATGTATCATACTACTTTAAATATAGTCCACCCCCCATATTTATAAAGCCATTTGGAGCCTACCTACTTGACATACTCCACAAAAATTTACCCAACACCTGCTAACCACAAATAAGTCAAATCCTGGGGCTACGAAAGACTTTAAACTGCTGCTGCACTTCACATCTAGCTGACCCGGACACTCCTCACTAAGCTGCTGAATGACATCACCTAGAAATGTAAGCACCCTCTCTGACTTCCTCTTCTTCCCTGGGAATTCCTTTGCCCTATTCTGCATCTGAGTGGCAGCCCCATGCCTCTGTCTCTGGATGGTCTCTTGCTGGGAGGGACTTCCCTTCTCATACTAGCCTGTCCAAGCACTACCCAAAGAAAGCTAGGGTGCTACTACCACCTCTCATGGTACTGTCTCTTCTTTGATAACAACACCCCCCCCCGCCCTGGAAAAAAATCCCTGAACTCACTTCGAGTCCTTATAAAAGACGGACAGGAGGAGCAGATATTACTATGGAAAAAGAAATCGGAGAGATGCAAGTAGTCATGGACCAAGGAATGCAGATGGCCTCTGAAGCTAAAAAGACCAGGAAACAAACAGATTCTCACCTGGAGCCTCCAGCAGGAATGCAGCTCTACTAACAACTTGACTTTAGACTTTGAGGTTCATAACGCTAAGAGAAAAAAATTTTTAAGCCACTCAGTTTTTGGTAATTTGTTACAGCAGCAATAGGAAACTAATGTAGCGTGTACGCACACGTATCTACAAATATTTCTACATCTATACATCTGTGTCTATATTAAGTTAAACATGAGTTTATACTGGTGTCTCCGACTCTAAGCCATTGCCACGTGAATCATTCTAGCTGTCCCTTCTGGCTTAATTATAACTTCCCTCAACAACAGTGAGGAGAAACCTTGCTCCCACCATCCACCATCCATTAATTTATCTGTTCAAACATTATGCATGTAAAGCAGTTTCCAGAAATGTTCATCTATGCCCCTCTAAGAATTTACCAACTCAAGTACAATGTGTTGTGTTTATCTTAGCCCTCAACTTTTATTTTTAATTCATCCTCCAACTTTTAAACTTGAAATACTTTCAACATGGGGAGAATTTGCTTCCTTTCTCCCTGGAAAGCTTAGTGCTCTGAATGCTGCCTCTCTCCCTGCTTCACGGCTTCCCACTGCACCTCTGTCCCTTTTCCCCTGGCAGACCTCCATCTTCTTCCTGGAGATGCTTTGCAGGGTTTTGGACCCGCTTGCCTGCCGTCCTTGCCCTGTTTCGCTCCTCCACCCAAGCCCCTAGCCTGCTCAAATGTGCCTGACTCCATTCCTGGTAGCTCTGTGGTTCCCATCACATCCCACCTCAACCACCAGGCTCTCCCAGGAACTTCTCCCCAGGTACGCACACCTGTATACCCATACGCAGCATCCCTGGGGAGAAAAAGCAGAGTGTTGAGCAACTTGGAAAGGAAGGGAAGAATATCAGGATAGGAAACATGGACAGAGATCCAAGAGAGGTTGGGAATCCCAAAGCAGAATGGCCCCTGGTCCCTGGAGCTGTAGGATGGAGACATCCTAGCAGTGCCCCACACAGATAGGAAGAGGCAACATGAGGCCAGAAACGACAGCCTGGCATTTCGGAAAGGCCCTGAGATGGTAACCTTGGGTTCTCGATGGCTTATTTGTAGCATGAATGAGTTCCAGCTGAGAGCCACAAAAAGAGACAATATGGAGGTGGTGAGAAGAAACTTGGCTGAGAAAACGGCGGCGTACTATTCCTTTGGATATGCGTGTGTACCACATCTTTTTTCAATTTTATTTTTCAATTGCAGTTTACATTCAATATTATTTTCTACTATTTTCAGATGTGCAGCATAGTTGTTGGACCACCATATACTCTATTTTAAGTACCCTCCTGGCACTGTACATAGTTATTCCAATATTATCGACTATATTCCCTATGCTGTACTTTACATTCCCGTGACTATTTTGTGATTACCAATTCGTACTTGTTAGTCCACTCACCTGTTTCACCCACCCGCCCGACCCCTCTCCCCTCTGGCAACCATCAGTCTGATCCCTGAATCTATGAGTCTGTTTCAATTTTGTTTGTGCATTTATTTTGTTCTATATAGTCTGCATATAAGTGAAATCATATGGTCTTCCTCTTGCTCTGTCTCACTTCATTCACTTACCATAATATCCTCATAATATCCTCTGAGTCCATCCATGGTGTCACAAATGGTAAGGTTTCATTTCTTTCTATGGCCGGGTAATATTCCATTGCATATATGTACCACAACCTCTTTTTGGTCAATTTTGACAGGTATAATAAGAAATATTATGACTTTGGAATCTTAGAAGCAGATTTTAGAGTCTACAAAATACATTATTTCTGCCTATCTCACACTGATCGACCCTTTCGAAACAAGATTTCCTCAATTCTAAGACTACCATCAACTTTAATGCACATCATGAATTTAATAATGGAAATCTCAAGTATGCATGGTTATCATCTTTATTTCATAAATGTTAAAATGTTTAAAAAGGAGCATCTTATAATACAAAAAGACTCATTACAACCCTTATTAGGTTCTTGTTTTATTGGGAATGCAGGACACTGACATTTGTTTTGAAATACCTGATTGGTAAAGGAGTGATTTTTAAAAATAAGGCATGACATCATAATCAAAGCAACAGATAACTGTTGGAGGGGATGTGGAGAAAAGGGAACCCTACTGCACCGTTGGTGGGAATGCAGACTGGTGCAGCCACTGTGGAAAACAGTATGGAATTCCTCAGAAAACTAAAAATGTCACTGCCTTTTGACCCAGCAATTCCACTACTTGGATTATATCCTAAGAGCCCTGAAACACCAATTCAAAAGAACCTATGCACCCCAGTGTTCATAGCAGCACAATTCACAATAGCCAAGTGCTGGAAACAACCCAAGTGCCCATCAGCAAATGAGTGGATCAAGAAACTATGGTACATTTACTCAATGGAATTCTACACAGCACAGAGGAAGAAGGAGCTTATGCCCTTTGCAACAGCATGGATGGAACTGGGGAACATTATGCTAAGCGAAATAAGCCAGACGGTGAGGGACAAATACCATATGATCTCACCTTTAACTGGAATATAATCAACATAAGAAAAAAGCAAGGAAAACATAACCAGAGACATTAAAATTAAGAACAATCTAACAATACCCGAAGGGGAAGGGGGAGGGGACTATGGAGGGAAGGGTTTTCAGGAACCACTGTGGAGGACACATGGACAGAACCAAGGGGGTGGGTGGAGGCACGAGAGGGAGGTGGGTTTGGAGGGGGTGGTGGGAGGGGAGAGTAGGGGATGCAGACAACTGTAATCGAACAACAATAAAGTAATATTAAAGAATAATCATAATAAACAATAAAAATAAGGCATGATAGATTTTTCAAATGTTTCTTCAACAACCTCAAGATCCTCATGTCGTTTTTTCCTTTGAATTATGAATGTGGAGAAAATATGAATTGGTTTCTTAATATTGAGCATTTGTTACTTTGAGGAAGTGATGTATAATTCTTCTAATGTACTGCCTGATTTATTTGCTTATTTTTCATTCAGCTATTATTTTTTGCATCTTTGTGAATGCACTTGGTCTACACTTGTCCCTCTTTGTGCTTATTTTGTCAGTTTTTGAAATCACTTTTCTTTTGGCTTTATATAGGGAATTGGGAAAGTTTCTTAAATTTGTTGTGCTCCCGCACAGTTTAAAATAAAAACAATTGTAGCACACAGAGGATTTTGAGAGCTGTGAGTCTATTCTTTATGCTACTATGATGGTGGATACATGTCATTATACTTTTGTCCACACTCATGGGATTTACAACACCCAGAGTGAACCCTAATGTAAACTAGGGAATCTGAGTGATGATGATGTGTCAACGTAGGTTCTTCGGTTGTAAGAAATGTACCACTTGGGCGGGGGATGTTGATAACAGAGGAGGCTGTGCGTGTGTGGGTCCGGGGCATATGGAAAATCTGTACCTTCTGCTTAATTTTGCTATGAACCTAAACCTGCTCTAAAAATATACACTTTGTCTTTAGAGAGAGAGGAAGGGAGGGAGAGAGGGAGAGAAACATCAATGTGTGGTTTCCTCTCACGCACCCCCCACCCCACTGGGGACCTGGCCTGCAACCCAGGCATGTGCCCTGACTGGGAATCGCACCAGCAACCCCTTGGTTCCCAGCCCGCGCTCAATCCATTGAGCTACACCAGTCGGGGCTAAAGTGTATGTTTTTAAAAATTAAGGTTTGTATATTCCATGAAGATTAGGAATGCTACAAATCCTTTTAGGCCTGTCTCTCTTTGGAAGGCGCGGTTGGATGCGTGGGGTGGCTTTTCATTTCTTTCCAGAGCTCTCATTAATTTTTTGTTTTTCATTTCCTTGAATGTTCGTTTAACAACAAACCTGCAAACATGTCATATCCACACCTATCATATCCTCCTCCCCTCTCCCTCGAATAAAAGTGGCCTTTTCCTAAGGCCAAACCTTCACACCTGTGTTTCAGACCCCATTCCCTTTGTTGCTCAGAAAGTTTCTTTTTCACACTGTTGATTGTCTCCTCTCTCCTTATGTCTTCAGGTTCTGTTTCTGAAAGGGCTAACATGGATCAATATTTAAAGTGCCCAAATCTGAGCCCAGACTAAACAACTCGTAGCCTACAAGATTGCTTTTTCCTTCAGTTGCCTCTTTGCCTTTGCAGCCAGGCATCTGGAAAGAGTTATCTGTCTCCATTGCCTTCCTTTCCAATCACGTGTCATCTTGCTGACATCTGATTTTCCACCTACCTGCCCATCATGAACCCCAAACTGCCCTTGCTCAGGTATGTGGAAATCACTCATCAGGAAATGTGAAAGTTGAGCTCCAGGCTTTTCCTGTGTGTATCCCCTTGCAGCTCCCTACTCAGAAGAGCTGTCCTCAGTCTGCTGCTCCTCAGTCCTCATGGATGGCTTCTTGTCTGGTGTCTCAGTGTGTCAAGGATCCAGGATCCTTGGATCCAGGCAGGATGTAGTTTTGATATCAGAGTTGGATTTTAGGGAGTCTAAAAGGGAATGTGTGTTTGAGGGACAGAAAGAGATCTGAGATACTGGAGCATGGTGAGACAGAGGGAGAGTAGCAGATGATGAGGGCACAGAGGAAGACATTCTTTTAGCCCTGTAGATCAGGGCAGGGAGTTTGTATTTTTCTGAAGTGCCGAGAAGAGCCCATTTGAAGATTTTAAGCAAAACAGAAACAAATTTCGTGCATCTTAAAAAAAACCTGGCTGCTATGTGGAGAATGGATGCTGCTGAGAAAAGAGGGAAGGAACCAGACCAGCTACAAGACTTTTGTAATATTGAAGCTATTAAGTGAGAGTGGTTTGGGCTAGAGTGGTGGGACTGGAGAGAGTGAGACATGCTGGGATTGCAGATGTGTTTGGAAGGTATTGATAAGATTTCCTGAAGGACGAGATGAGAGATGTGATGGAAAATTAGGGAGCTAAGCGTTATGCCAGGGGTTTTGGGTTGAGCCACTAGGTGAACAAACTTGCAATTTTCTGAGACGGAGAAGATTGGGGGAAAGAGATGTTTGCAGGAAATCCAGGCCACGTTACATGTTAGAAATGTTAGGCTTGAGATACCTATGGGACATCCATGTCTGAAACTCAGTGTATTTATGATATGAGAGTCATCGGCATGTATATGAATTCTAGAGCCTTAGGACTGATGTGTCAGTGGAGAGAAAGTTCAGGCACTGAACCATGGAGCACTCTAGTGTGTATGTAGCCGATGGGGGAAGCTCTAGCAAAGGAGGCTGAGAAGGAGCCTCTCCAGGAGAAGATGGTGATACAGAAGAAAGGCAAGGAAGTATACCAAGAAGCATGGAGCAATTAAAGTGGGTCAAGTGCTAAGAGGTTGGGTGGTGACAGCATAGAAATTAGTCCGGTGTATCTGGTGACCTGGTGGTTACTGGTTAAAAGCCTGAGCAGAGAAGGCCGAGGAGAGAATGAGGGATAAGAAAGTGAGTACGGGTGATTCTTTCAATATTTTTCCTGTCGGGATAGCAAAGAAATGAGAATAGAAGGGAGATAGGTCAAGGGAGATTTATTTCTCTAGTTATTTTTTAGAGGATGGGAGATCGAGGGATATGCTTGAATGTTGTCTCATTGGAGAGAGAAAATATCATTGATGCAGGAGGAAGAGAAACAATCCTGCAGGAGCAATGTCCTCATGGAGGCAGGAGGGAATGGTAGCATGTGCCCAGTGGAGGGGTCTCGGCCTTGGCTGAAGGCTTGAATGTCCCTCTGTTATTTTAGAAGGGGAGGCAGAGGAAAGCCAGGACAGGTGCCAGGAGGTTGACACAGGAGCTCCTGTCCAGTGGCCTTTATTTCTCAGAGAAATGAGAGGCACAGCCTGCTTGCCTGTGCTTTCTAACTTTCAATTAATGGATAGACAAATCTGTGTAATTGAAACTGGTATAGTAATAATTTTGAGATATCGCCTCATATTATGGGAAAGTATACGTATTACAGAAATAAAGTGTGATTAATGGGTAGTATTGAGTGCCCGTGCCCAGTGTATTTTCACTGGCCGTATAATTGATCAAGCGTCCAGACATGCCAGGCCCTGGGCTAGGGTTTGATCTTCAAAGTGTAGAGAGCAAGGTGGAGACTCCTGTGCCAGCTGTTACGGCAGTGTGATGATCTTGATGTCAGGATGGGCCTTAGACTACCGCCAGCTGCTTCTTCCCTGTCAGATCAGAGTCTGACTGGCTTATACCAATGTTCATATCTCGAGGGCCCAGAAGGATAAAATCTGATCCCAGCCTTCAAGTCTTGCCACAGCCCTTCATGTTCCTATATTCAGCCAGAGGGAAGGGGCCTCTTACTTATCTATGCGGCATCTCCGTAACCCATCTGACATAGTGTTTGGTACACAGGACACCTCAATAAGTGTGGCATACACGAGATGCCAACTGCTTTGTCCTTAGTGATCAGACACGAGACATGATACTGTAGCTTGTGTTCACAATGGCAGCAAGATTTCTTGGTTGCCTTAAGGTTATTTGAAGATATGATTACCCATGAAGAATGAAATTTAAAAAAAATTACACATTAAGAATGAATATTTTTAAAAGCCAATGTAGGTCCTTTTTTTCAATGACATGTCCAGGACAATGGCTTGGAGCTGTAGAGACGATCTATGTTCTTCTTTGGAGTGTAATCTCAAAAACATCTACATTTCTTCATATATAGCAGTGAAGCAGAAAAAGCTATTGAAAAACAGATTGTTCTTCTTAAGTTTGTTGCAAAAAATTGGGGAGCAAAATTTGAGCAGAAAGGACGTGAGGATATTCGTAAAGTTTAATTAGCCCATAATTAATGGGAGAATGTTCATGCATTGTCTGCGTGAATATTGATGGTTTCATTATGGGATAGTGCCCCACATCCTGCTGAGGGTGCCATGTACTACTTTGCTAGTATTGGAAAAGTCGGAATGCTACAGCTACACATCTTGCCCCCGTGGACGGATTTAGAGCTTATGGACCTGTAGTAATCAGTTGCAGGCTGGGAAAAAGTCTGTTTTCAGAAAGGAACTAAGGGTGTCAGGGCTTAGAGTCAAGCTTTGCAGTTTGAGTCACAGTTAGTTGTGTTTCCTTGGGTAATTTCTTAAACTTCTCCGAGCCTCAGTCTCCTCGTTTCTGAAGTATATTTAAAAAACAAAAACAAAACAGTTCTTGTCTCATATGGTGATTGTGAAGATGAGATGAGGTGAAGTATTTCAAATACTTAGGAATAATTGTGACCTAGTGTAAGCACTCAATAAATAATAATAGGCGCTGTTAACAGTATAGGGCCTAGAAAAGGGAGTCAAGAAACTCTCATTGTCTTGCCAGGCAGTGGAGGGCCATTTCACTCTATGGCTTACGTAGAGTGAAGAAGAACACACAGATCAAACACCGCCAAGTATTTCATTCTCCACTGTCAGCTTATTTCCCTGTCAATGTTAATACATAGTCAGTGTAGAAGGCCTTCCGAGAAAGAAGAAATTGTTGCTTCTTGATACCCATTTCATGAACCCAGGAACCCAATCCTGGATTCCTCAGAGTATATATAAAACAGCGTGTCTGGGTCTATCCAGCAAACATTCGGACATTGGCGACCCCACCACTCTACCGCCCCTAGTAGACCCTCAGGTGCCAGTAAACAATATCTCAGTCTTTGTTCTCTCCTTCTAAAAAAGGGTTCATTTCTTCACTTCAGAAATACTTATTGACCACCCTCCTTAAATGCAGTTTGGCATTTTATTTTACAGAAAAATTGCATTTCATAGCATTCGTTTTATTCCATTAAATGTGAATCTTGGTGGTTTTCCTTTCCACTTTTTTAAAGTTATGTTAGTATGGTCAGAACAGTGAACATGGGCTCTACTCTCTAAAAACAATGAAGTGTACAGATCAGTGCTGTTAACTATAGCCCCAATGTACAGAACAGTATGGAGCCTAGAACTTCCTCATCTTGCATAACTGAATCTTGAGTCCCACTGAGTAGCAAGACCCCATTTCTCCCTCCCTTAGTAACCACCATTCGACTCTGATTCTAAAGAGTTGGACTACGTTAGATTCCTCGTGTAAATGGAAAGATGCAGTATTTGTCCTTCCATGACTGACCTATTCCACTTAGCATTATGTCTTCAAGGTTCATCCATGTTGTTGTATATCATGGAATTTCCTCGTCTTTTCTTTGCAGCAGAATATGTTCCGCTGAAATATTCCATTGAAAGTACGTACCACATTTTCTTTATCCACTCATCTGTTCACAGACATTTAGATACTTTCCACAGCTTGCCTCTTGAGAATAGTGCTGCCATGAACACTGAGGTGCTAATATCTCCTGCAGATGCTGATTTCAATTCTTGTGGATAACAAGCCAGAGGGGGGATTCCTGTGTCATAGGGAAATAATTAATTTTTAATTGGCTAAATTTCTTTCTTTCCATATTCCAGTTTTTTTATAATTACTTTATTGTTGTTCAATTACAGTTGTCTGCATCCTCTCCCCTCCAATCCCACCCCTCCCAACCCACCTCCCTCCCGTGCCTCCCTCCTCCCCCTTGGTTCTGTCCATGTGTCCTCCATAGTGGTTCCTGAAAACCCTTCTCCCCATTGTCCCCTCCCCCCTCCCCCCTGGCTATTGTTAGACTGTTCTTCATTTCAACATCTCTGGTTATGTTTTGTTTGCTTTCTGCTTTTGTTGATTATGTTCCAGTTAAAGGTGAGATCATATGGTATTTGTCCCTCACTTCCTGGCTTACTTCACTTAGCGTAATGCTCTCC
>PVJI01033147.1:0-11533 GCA_004026765.1 Micronycteris hirsuta
GAGAGGATGCAAATAACTTTAATTGAACAAAAGTAAAATAAAATTTAAAAAAAAATGTAGGAACCTGATAGACAACAGCTCAAGGTGGGCTCTGGGAAGTCGATTTAACTGCTTCAAAGAGTAGACTGTAGCGGGCATGATTTAGCATTTTAGAGCACAACCAACGTGTGGTTTTACATTGGTACAATCCAGAGGCAGCTTTTCCTCTATATGATGCATCTTACATTCAGATAGAAATGAGATTCCTCAAGTCTAGCTTAGGCTAGTGGAAAGTTTTCATGGGCAAACATGGGGAAGTACTTCCTTTCTTCAAATTGTGCCATTTTCTAAAGTAATAATTTCCTTTCCCCTGAAGACTTGGGAGGAAAGTTTTTCCACTCCCACACTTGCATTGTTAAAACTATCTGCTAAAAGATTATTCCACCAGTGTTCATGAGTGAGGGTGCCCAATCTTTTATCTGCCAACATTTTCCAAAACATCCAGGACATGTGTTGTGCCTCATTCCAGCCCTGTTAATAAATTTTAGGTGGCTTTTTTTTAGCATTAAGGCAGTTACAATATGATGAAGGCAATAAATCTCTCCCAGGATAAGCATCATTTCTCCTTCTGAAAGTAGTATGGACTCTTCCAAAATCACTGACGCCATGGGATTTCAACTGAGTTAACTGCTTGTGAGTTGTATCAGCTTCCCTTCCCCTGATCTTTACACAATCTGTTAAGTAAAGTTAGGGCTGCCCTAAAGTTGTACTTTAGGTTTGATGTCTTCATGAAATGGCTACTGGGCCCTAAAATGTGGATCATTGGCAATATTCCCTAGGTGATAGTACTCTCTTACTTTATGCAACAGACATTCTTCCCAGTGCCCTGAGAAGTGGTGCATGGGTTGTTTTAATTTTACAAATCAAATCCTTTGAAAATGCACCTAGAGAATGAATCTTAATAATAGAAATACTTGGTGTGCATTTGTTTTATAAATCCAGTTTTTAACCCACCATGCTGGCCTCAAGAAGAGTACAATTCAATTGTAATTATGCCAGTCACACTACTCAAGGACAATCTAAGAGTCAAGTTCTTCAAGTCTGTCCTTACACCACCAGTACAACTTGCTTGATGGCATTTTTCTCACTGAATCAATGAACTACTTGGGTGACTACAAATCTAGCTTTAAGTATGACTTAGACAATTTGGTGATTATTAGAGAGATAGGGGACTGGGGAAGGTAGAAGAGGGTATGGGGGATAAATGGTGATGGAAGGAGACTTGACTTGGGGTAGAGAACACACAGTACAGTGTACAGATGATGTGTTATAGAATTGTACACCTGAAACCTATATAATTGTATTAACCAGTGTCACTCCAATAAATTCAATAAAAAAGAAAAAGGTCCTTACTTTTGATTGCTTGGCTATGTCTTACACATTAATAATGAATAGATAAAAGGTAAAATAGTGTGTCTTCATAACATTACAACAATAAATTATCAACTATAACTTCCAATCACTTGATAACAACTATTTGTACCAAATTGATTGAATTGGTCAGTTTGGTCAGTGATCTGTTTGTTCTTCATATTCCTTTTTCCCCACCTCCACAAGGGCCTCCTTAGAAATCTTAAGTTTCCTAAACAGAAGGTAGAAACTACCAAATAAACAAACAAAATAACAACAGGAATGTTAGTGAGCTTTGCAAGGTGGATGGAGATTGCATAATAGTGGATTGTACTCAAAATTTATCTGAAATTAGGCAAGACCTAAAAAACTTCAGAGCCATCTGCATCCATTCATTCATGCATCCACTTCACCAAGTCACTGCTCCCTTATTTTGCACCTGAATGGATTGGGAGAAAGAAGTTGTGGGAGAAAACACATCCCCTGTGAGTTCCTGTAATAGTGTCCATATCTGTGTAAGGAAGGGCAAGATTAGAAAAGAAGCATTGAAAATATGTGAACAAAGGCATTTCAAATTCAGGTTGAATGCAACTTGCTTAGTTAGGGACTTAGTTCATGTTCAGGATACACAATCTGTGGCCATGTTTATGGGCTCAGTATACGGCCAGGTTCAAGATCATCAGTCCAGACAGCACACAAATGATCCTATAATCATTTTTCCCAGAAAGCCAACCTTGGGGAAGACAATGGATAGACAATTCTATAATCATGACTGCTCCTGGGTCTGTCCAATTATCCACAAGTACAAGTACTCTTCTCCAGCACAATACTACTTGTCTATCTTATCTCTCTGGTTGGCAATGTTCTCCTCATCCCCCTTATCCACTGTACAGTCTTAAGCATCTTTTCCTTAGCAATCTCTCCTTCCTGGACATCTGCTACTTCAATAGCAGCAGCCCAAGCATACTAGCCGATGGCCTGATTTCTATCTTGACTCTCTTTCTCCACTCTTTTCCTCAGATAACAAAGTCCCCTTCCCTTGGCCTTATCAAGTGCTTCCACCTAGGCATCAAGGCCTAAATCTGGGCTATAGCAATCTGTACCAATCTGTTACTTACTTATGTAGAGAGGGTCTGAATGGGCCTGGTAGTCAGCTAATAGATGACAGCAAAAACTTTCAGTAGAATCCTCATGTCTACCATGTCATCACTCTATTGCATCTCCAATCTCTTGAATCATGTTACCTGTAATATCTAGACTGTGCTAAATCTGACATTCTCTTACACCAGCCTTAGTGTACTGCTGCTGGTGGGCAACAGGACCATAAGCCTGCTTTGGCCCTTTAGCTTCATCTTCATGTCCCATGGACCCTCCTGCCCCAAGAACCCTCCTGACTGCTTCCTTGTTTTCCACTATGCACCTTGTCATCTCAAAGTCTTTTTTTTTTCACTTGAGAACTTTAAAAATATTTTTGTACTATTAATAGTTGTCCTAATTTTCCCCCAATGCCCTCCTCTGCCCAGTATCCCCATTCTCTCCAGTAATCCCCACCCCCACCCCCAGTCCATATCCATAGGTCATGTATATAAGTTCTTTGGCTTCTCTACTTCCTATACTATTCTTTTTTTTATTGTTGTTCAAGTACAGTTGTCTCCATTTTCTTGCCACCACTTTCCCCCATAACCCCCACCCCCATTTTCTATCTATGGTTTCTATTTGGCTCTGGTGGTCTTTTTTTGACATATTCATCTCTATATACCTAAAATATCATTCAAATTGTGTTCCAAAAGAAAAACAAGTTCATTGTTATCTTTTATGGCATCATCACACTCATGATTCACACCATCATCTATAGTCTGCAGCAAGGTTATCAATAATGCCTTTAGAAAGTAGATAGGTAGAAGTAACTTAGACTTACGGACCAAGACTTACTGCATCAAGCTTCTGTATACCTGGGGAACCAAGCATCATATAACTTACTTCTGTACAGATACCTACAACTTTTAAGCATTGTGTCAAACACTTCGAGGGCTCCAGAAATGACCCTATCTCTTAAGAGGGAATTGCAGTCTGGTTGGGGTTGGGAGAAAAGGTAAGTGTAACAACAGCAACAATATAGGAACAAAAAATCTTAGCAGGACATAGAAAGTGCTACAAAAGACCTAAGTTAAAATCATGGCATCCTGACGAGTATGAGGAAAAGCTCACTTTACATTGCTCAGGTAGATTTGTGTTAAGCTTCATGTTAGAGGTGGCAACATCTGACCTCCCATTTTAAGTATGAAGAGAGTTTGGATAGGGGAAGATAAAGAAATGGGGATAAAGCAATCATCCCAGACAGAGGGAACAGAATAAACAAAAACCTAGAGATGGTGAGAAAAATTAGATAGTATGGGGAAAAAGAGAGCCTCTTTGTCTGAAAGGAAAGGGATGTGAGGATGAGTCAGAACAGAATAGAGAATGTAGCACTTATCCCAGATGGGAATTGTCATTCTAGGGACTCTGGAGTCAGACTTCCTGAATTTAAACCCTGGTTCTACCATACAGTTGGGCAACTTTAAGCAAATTGTGTGGTCTTTCTGGACCTCTGTTCATTAAACATAAAATGGGAGAACTAATAGTACCTATAAGTTATAAGGTTATTTCAAGGATAAAAGAAGCTCGCCCTGGCTGGTGTAGCTCAGCGGATTGAGCGCGGGCTGGGAACCAGACAGTCCCGGTTCGATTCCCAGTCAGGGCACATGCCTGGGTTGCGGGCCGGGTACCCTATGAGGGCCATGTGAGAGGCAACCATACATTGCTGTTTCTCTCCCTCCCTGTCTCCCTCCCTTCTCCTCTCTCTAAAAATAAATAAATAAAAATCTTTAAAAAAAAAAGAAGCTAAACTATGGGAAGTAGTTGAAATAATGTAAGTACTAAGCAAATGTTAGCTATTATCATTGTTATCCTTGGTTTGCCCATCACTCAAATGGAAGGTTCTGCGGGTACTCATATTTCTGACTTGCTTATTTTTTACTCACAACATTTCTGGATATGTAGTATGAGATCAATCCATGTTTGAGGCATAGTTGAATATTTTAGTAATTGAAAAGTAATGAATGAACGAATGAATGAATGAATTGCACTGGGAGCCTTCTTAAATTAGAGTCCCTGATTGAAGATTTGTAGTACAGTCCAGATTCTTCTGTGTAGCACATTCCTCTGTTCAATATATACTGCATTTTCATTTATCCAGTCTTTGGAGAGTGGTGTAGGGAGCAGATGTGCACAGAACTTATCAAGGCGGCCAGGGGTGAGAGGACAGAGTGCTGACCAGCAAGCAAACAGGAAAACAAGATTCGAACCCTGCCTTTGTTACCATGTGATCTTGAGCAAGCCATTAAACTTATAAGCCTCACATGTTTATTATCTAGAGTGGGGATGATAATAGTAGCTATATTTCAGAGTTCTAGTAATAATTTAAAAAGATAAATTAGGTGACATTGCCTGGCAATCCAAATAAGGTTTTCCCCCAGTTTTATGTAGTAATAACTGATATAAAACATGCTTGTCGTTTTTCTTAATTTTTGCCCTATAGTAGGGACACAGACAACAAACACACTAGAAGTATGTACAGTAAAGACATTTTGGGGGATATCCATACACTATCAACAAGTGATAACAGTGACCACTTTCCAATGTTGCTCTCTAACAAAGCTACCAGCCTACTACAGCTAGGACCTATTTGTGACACTATGCGTCTGGCTTCTTATTTTCTCAGAACTTGGCAGTCAATAAGAAATCAATCAAATTGATTTCAGTTACAGATCCACTCTTCCACCAATCATATCACTCTGTTTCTACCTCTCCTCTCTGCCTGTCCCCTGCTCCATTCATACACTTATTCATTCAATGAATGCTCACTACTTACCTGAGTATCAAGCCACCTGCTAGGTTTTGACAGGCACTGCTATAGAGCAAATTGGTTTCTCATTCTATTCCCATTCTCCATCAGTCTATCTGTATTTCTCACACTCTTTCCTTTGATTTCATATATATTATTATTGTGATTTTTATATCCCCGTTTATTCTCTCCCTCTTTCTCTACCATCTTTTGCCCCAGTCTAGCCACTGATCAACCCACTTCAGTGCTGCTCTGCTTCCAAGATCTGAGTTCCTGGTTCCTTATTCTCTCTCTGAACCCCAACTACTACCAAGAGACATCTTCATTCCTGGAGAAATTGGCACAGACATTCCAACAACAGGCCTGCCAAATGAGAGTTATTCTCTGTACAACTAGAGAGGGGCCCCACCTGGTTCAATTCTCTATATGTGCAAGCCAGATTAGGCATGTAGGTGAGATAAGACCTCTTTGCATCCTTCCCAACGATCACCACCTAAATTTCTAGGATCTTTGGGGAGCCACCAGGAAGTTTCAGAAAAGTCCTTTCTATATTCACCCCTCACTCATGCTCCAGACATGCCCTGCCTGGATTGAATCTCGCCATCTGCAGTTTGCTGGTGCTCCTGGGAGGTACTCACATTGATTTATTCATAGTCCCACTCAGCCAAAATTTTGTTACTACTTATTACTCTTGAGATTTTTTTCCAAGCAATAACTATTTAATCCTGAAAACAACACCATGAAGCATAAATATCATATCCACTTATGAATGAGAAAACTGAGGCTCAGGAACATGACATAACTAGCCAAAGGTTATGCAGTTAATATGTGGCAGAATAGATTCAGAAATATAAATCTCCTTCCAAAAATATCTCTCTCACCAACTCTCACACATCAGTAGACATTACATTATGAGACTGAGTGGTAGACATACTGATTAGTGGCTGAAAAAACAATGTCATACTTATACTGTTCTAGGTTTGGGCATTTATTTTTTAATATATTTTATAAAAATATAAATTTTAATATATTTTATTTAATATATTTTTAATATATTTTATAAAAATATAATAGCCATGTAATTTTGGCTATTACAGTTGTCCCATTTTTCTCCCCTTTATTTCTCTTCACCCTGTACCCTCCCTACCACCATCATCCTTCCACCTTAGTTCATGTCTATAGGTCATACGTATATAAGTTCTTTGGCTTCTCCATTTCCCATGCCATTATTAACCTCCCCCTGTCTATTTTGTACCTACCCTTCATGCTTCTTATTCCCAGTATCTTTTCCCCCATTGTTCCCGTTCCCGTTCCCCTTCCCCTGATAACCCTCCATGTGTTCCCCATTTCTGTGAATCTGTTCCTGTTCTAGTTGTTTGCTGAGTTCATTTTTGTTTTTCTAGGTTCAGCTGTTGATAGTTGTGAGTTTGTTGTCATTTTACTGTTTGTATTTTTTATCTTTTTCTTTTTTTTAGATAAGTCCCTTTAACATTTCATATAATAAGGGCTTGGTGATGATGAGCTCCTTTAATTCGACCTTATCTGGTAAGCACTTTATCTGCCCTTCCATTCTAAATGAAAGCTTTGCTGGATAGAGTCATCTTGGATCTAGGTCCTTACCCTTCATGACTTGGAATACTTCTTTCCAGCCCCTTGTTGCCTGCAAGGATTCTTTTGAGAAATCAGCTGTTAGTTTAATGGGAACTCCTTTGTAGGTGACTGTCTCCTTTTATCTTGCTGCTTTTAAGATTCTCTTCTTATCTTTAATCTGGGGTAATGTAGTTATGATGTGCCTTTGTGTGTGCTTCCAACTTCTTTGGGACTCTCTGAGCTTCCTGGACTTCCTGGAAGTCTATTTCCTTGGCCAGATTACTAGGGAAGTTCTCCTTCATTATTTGTTCAAATAAGTTTCAATTTCTTGCTCTTCCTCCTCTCCTCTGGTATTCCTATGATTCAGATGTTGGAATGTTTCAAGTTGTCCTGGAGGTTCCAAAGCCTCTCCTCATTTTTCTGAATTCTTGTTTCTTCATTCTGTTCTGGTTGAATGTTTCCTTCTTCCTTCTGCTCCAAACTGTTGATTTGAGTCCCAGTTTCCTTTCCTTCACTGTTGGTTTCCTGTACATTTTCCTTTATTTCATTCTTCATAGTCTTCACTTTTTCCTCTATCTTGCATCCATACTCAACCATTGTGTGAGCATCCCGATTACCAGTGTTTTGAACTCTTTATATGATCGGTTGGCTATCTCTTCATTACTTAGTTGTATTTTTTCCTGGAGCTTTCATCTGTTCTTTCATTTGGGCCATATTTTTTGTCTCTGCTCACCTGTTGCATAGTAGGGGTCAGAGCCTTATTTATTCACCATGGCATGGCTACCCATGTGGCTGCTTTGTGGTGCTATATGTCGGGGAGTGGTCCAAGAGGGAACAACATTGATTGCTCAGCTCTTGGCTGGCTTTCAGTCACTTCCTGCACTACTCACAAGCAAATTGGGCCTTTCTGGTGCTGATTCCCAGGTGAGTGGTTTTATGTATGCTCTAGGACCTGGAAGGTCTCTCCAACAAACTCCCCCATGAGGCTGGGAGTTTGTCCTGACACCTCAACCCCCATAGGTTTTTTCAGTCAGACGTTTTGAGTCTTTATTTCCCCACACTGAAACCCTGGGTTGCACAGTCTGTCTCACTCCCTAGTTGTTCCTCCTGGTTTATCCACACACAAATGTGGTACCACCCACTCCACCAGCTGCAGCCTTGCCTGCCCTGGTCCTCCAGCAGCTGCCCTGCTGTGAGTCCTCTCCACCTTGGCTGCCCATCTCTGGCCCTCCTACCAATCTGGATAAACGTTTCTTCTTTAACTCTTTGACTGTCTGACTTCCATACACTTAGATTTTCTGGCAGTTCTGGTTATTTTTTGTTTTTAAACTTGTTGTCCTTCTTTTTGTTGTGCAAGGAGGCAAAGCATATCTACCTACACCTCCTTTTTGGCCAGAAGTCTCCTAGGTCTTGGCATTAAAAACTACCAGTCTAACATCTCTTGAACGCCTCACAAGAATCTCTGACTTAAATGTCCCAAACTGAACTTAACATTTCCCCGACTCTTCTTTCTGATCCCCGCTGCTCAAATCAGTTCTTCCCTCCTTTGTTATTCTCCCCTCTAGTTAATGCGCCACTATCTACCAAGTTGTGTGAACCGGAATCATACCCCAGAGGCCTCCTGTTCTCTTCTCTCTCCCTGACCAACCTCACACCTATGCCAAATCCCGATGATTTTATTCCCATAATGTCTTATTAAACTGATGCTATTTCTACATGCGCACTGCCAGGACAGTAATTCAAAGCCTTATTACTTCTTGCTTTCACTTTTGCAAAAACCACCACTCACCATTTCTCTCAAGCTTCCTTTGTTAGTTCCTCTTCATCAATCCAAATGTTTAACATTGGAGCACTTCGGAGCTCAGTCCATAAACTGAATCTCTATCTACTCTTGCTCCCTTGCAATCTCATCTAGTCTCATCATGTTAAATATCATCTGTGTGCCATTAATTCCCCAATTCTTAGCTTCAGAATATATATCTCTCCTAAAATACAGATTCATATATCCAACTTCCTATTGGGCACCTACACTTGGATGGCTAATAAATATCTTAAATTTAACATCCCCTAAAGCAGCTGTAGATCTTCCATTAGTCTCAAAACTGTTCCTATTTTAGGCTTCCTGATTTTGGCAAATGGTGACTCTGTTCTTCCTGTTGCACAGGACTTGCTGATCCTAGCACGTAACAAGCATACTCCTACCACAGTATCTTACTGTTTTATCTATCTGAAATGCTCTTCCACTGGGTATATATTTGACTCACTGCTCATTTCATCTTGTTCTCTACTCAAATGACATCTTAGCACAGATGATTTCCCTGGTTATCTGGTATAAAATAGCAGAATCTATCCCTCATCACTCTCTAACCCCTTATTCTGATTTTTCTTCAAAAACAGTATGTATTTATTTGCTTATTTGTTCATCATCTATTCCAGTGCTTTAGAATGCAAGAACCATGAAGACAATGACTTTGTTTCATTCACTGTTGCATTCAAAGCACCTAGGAAGGTACCTGCACCACAATAAGTGCTCACTGAATATTAAATTAATGGATAATAATGAAATAAATAAAAAAATAGTTGTATCAGTAACTATATATACTCTGCATTTCTCTGGCCTCCAATCACTTGCTTATACTGATCCATCTGCCTGGAATGTCTGTGAAATTTTATTTATAAGTTCCAGCTCAAATGTTGCTACTTCTATAAAGCTCCATCCAACTCTTCTCCTCCCTGGGCAGAATTGATCTTCTCCTTAAGTACCCTGGTGTTGCTTTAACTCTAGCATATACTCCCTATAGCACGCATCACTGTCTGCATTAAGTTGGAGTTATCGATATACCAGGCTGATCTCATGACAAAACATTAAGCTCCTTAACGTATGGTATTCCATGAAGTGTATAGGATAATGCCCGAAACACAGTTAAATTGAATGGAAGGGAACTGAATGCTTATCAAAGTAAACAAATCCAATTAAGGATAATTAGACTTGAGAATGGCAGTGTTAGCAGCAACTCAACTGATGAACTCTAATTGTTCTTCCCAGACATGGACATTAACTGGTATTCAGCTTTGGGCTGTAACACGTATGGATCTCTTCATTGTTAACTTCAGTTCTGTAAGTTGATGCTGCTGCCTGGACAATTCTAGTACTTTCTGTGATCCCTTCCTCAGGATTACAGGCAATAGCACTAGAAAGCCTAGAGTTGGGGCCATGCCTTCCCCATTAGATTGGGGAGGCTTCCCAGTGCAGAATAATGTCTTTCTCTTAAACTGAGGGTTACTTAGAGTGGGTGGAAAATATCTCTCTAGTCATGTTTGGAGATCTTTAGAAGACCATTGCTTCTCCATTGCACTGGAGATATATCAGCCTAACAACATTTTCTCCCAACAGACAAAACTCTACAGAGTGAAGATCATCTCCTCTTAAAAGTTGAAGCCTCTTAAAAAACCTGTGTCTCAATTACAGAAATTGAAGTACCACTATTTAAGGAACTGAATAGTCTATATGGGATGAGATACCCATTTCTTGGTGACCTCAACCAGTTTCAAGATTTTAAATATAATATATATGCTGAAGACTTCCAAATTAAGATCTCCTTTCCTAAACCTCCACTCTAAGTTACAGACTCCTATATTCACCCATCTAATCTTCTCTCAATTAGATTATTAAAAGAGCCTCTGATTGATCTCTATGCTACCATTCTTGCCACTCACCTATCTATTCCTTCTCAACAGAGCATCCAGAATGATCTTTTTAAAGTATAAATCAGATCACGACACTCTTGTTTAAAACATTTGTTTGTATCTAAAAATTTTTTATGATAAAATACACATAATATAAAATATTACCATTACTGATTTTTAGTACATTCACAGTGTTGTACAATTTTATATAAGTGAAACTATAGAATTTATGGCCTTCTGTGTCTGGCTTTTTTCATTTAGCATGATATTTTCAAGGTTTATCTACGTTGTAGCATGTATCTGTACTTCATTCCTTTTTTATGATGGGATATTATTTCATTGTATTGATAGACAATATTTTATTTACTCAGTATTTGTTGATGGCTATTTGGGTTTTTTTCTACTTTTGGGCTATTGTGAATAATGCTTCTATAAATATTTATATATATAGCCAACCATTTGAGTTTCATTTTCAATTATTTTGGGTATATACAGTCATACAACGGTATTCATCAGCTTCGGAACTTGTCAAATCCTGCACTTGTCACATTTTGATGAGAAACAATATTTCAGCACTCAACGCTTGCTCACGACTTGCTAGAACTTGTATGAGTCATGACACTTCCCCATAAGAGAAAGTGCTTCATCGTTCAGTACTCGTCAGGTTTCAGCACTTGTCAGGAGTTCCAGAACTAATTAATGACGAGTACTGAAGTACCACTGAGTAGAATTAAGTACTGAGGTACTTAAAAGTATAATTGTTGGGTTATATGGTAATTCTATCTTTAACTTGTTGAGGAACTGACAGTTTTCTAAAGTGGCTGGACTTAAATTTCTTTTTTTTTATTTTCTTTTTTTTTATTTTTTTAATTAATTTTTTTGTTTAATTACAGTTATTTGCAGCCTCTCCCCTCCCCCTCCCTTCCCCTCCCATCCCACCCCCCCCGACCTCCCTCCTCCCCCTTAGTTCTGTCCATGTGTCCT
>PVJI01033148.1:0-11532 GCA_004026765.1 Micronycteris hirsuta
TTGTATGTTACTTCCTGTCTCTGTCTCGCTGCCTTTAAGATTCTCTCTTTGTCTTGGAATTTTGCCATTTTAATGATGATGTGTCTTGAAGTGGGCCTGTTTGGGTTCCTTTTGATTGGGACTCTCTGTGTTTCTTGGACTTGTGTGACTTTTTCTCTCATCAGATTAGGGAAGTTTTCCATCATTACTTTTTCAAACACGCTTTCTATCCCTTGCCCTTTTTCTTCTCCTGCTGGTATCCCCATTATACGAATATTATTACGTTTCATGTTGTCCTGCATTTCCCTTAATACCTCTTCATTCTTTCTGATTCTCTTTTCCTGTTCCTGCTCTTTTTGGGTGTTTTTTTCTACCTTGTCTTCCAGCTTGCTGATCCGATCCTCTGCTTCATCGAGCCTGTTTTTGATTCCTTCTATTGTTTTCTTTAGTTCAGATATTGTATTCTTCATTTCTGCTTGGCCCTTTTGGATAGTTTCTATTTCCGTTTTCATGCTGAGATAGTTTGCAGTGAGTTCATTATAGTTTCCCTGTAGTTTCTGGAAATTCTCTGCTAGCTCATCGAGCTTCTTGAACTTCCTGATAATCAATGCTTTGAACTCGATATCTGATAGTTGGCTTGCTTCTGTTTCGTCTATCATTCTTTCTGGGATTTCTTCCTTTCCTTTCATTTGGGAGTTGTTTCTTTGTCTTCCCATTGTTTGTGAGACTCTTCTTGCTATCTTCTATTTCTTAAATGAATCTGTCGAGTTCTCTGGAGTAGTAAAGTTAATTTTGTCTCACTGTCTCTATTTTTTTGACTGACCCCTGTCTGGGGCTGACTCTGGTCTTTTTACAGCTCCAGGTTTTAATGTGTCACCTGTAGGTAAAGGAAAGAGGGGGGCGAGGGGGAAAGAAGTAGGAAAAAAAAAGGAGTGAAGGAAGGGAGAAAGGATAATATAAGAAAAGGAAGGGAGGAAGGAGGAATAATGTATAAAGAAGGAAAGAATGGAGGGACAAATTAAAAAGAATAATTTTTTTATCTTTTATAAATTAAAAAAGAACAAAAGAAAACAAAATACAAGTAGTAAGTAAAAAAAAAGAAGAGAGATGAAGAGCGGGGACTAAGAATACTAAAGGAAAGGGAGGAAGAAGGAATTAAAAAAATGGTGAAGGACAGAGAGGAAGAAGGGTTAAAAAAGCAAAAACAAAAAGAAAACAAAACAAAACAAAAATTAACAACAAAAAAAAAAGAGCAAAAAACAAAAAAAACCCCAAACAAACAAACAAAAAAAACCACTCCAGGTTTCTGATTTTAAAGCTGTCCGGCCAGGCTGCGTCCGTCTCGGAAGATATCAGTTTTGCTTTTCTTCTTTCCTGAGGTGCAGTCTTCACTGTTGTCCAGCCACCAGCCCAGTTCCTGAGTGTGCTTCTGGGCCCAAATGATCTTGATGTACACCTCATAGTGGCAAATCTCCCACTGCCTATTTTTTCTCCGCTGGTCTAACTAATAGGTTCTCTCCGTGCCCTTTCTGGATAGTTTGGCCCCCACTCTGAGTCAAGAGTTTGTGCGGTCTGCAGCTCCGGTCTGCCGCTCCCCTCAATGGGGTGCTTCTGCCCTATTCACACAAAGCTGCTTGGTCTTGCTGGGCTGCGTGCGCCTGCCTGCGCCTTGGGTGGATGGCTAAGGCTTTGTCCCCAGCTGTCGGCGTGAGCTCAGCACTCCTGTGAACTCTTTTATCCTTGCCCCTGGGCTGTGCGCCAGCAAGCCCCGCCGAAAGGCCTGGTCGCGCACTCTCTCTGGTATTTTTGAGCTGTGTGCCTGTGTTCGCTCACTTCTTTGTCCCTGGATTATGAGCCCAAGAGGCCCAGTTGTGCACTGTCCCTAGTATTTTTGAACTGTGTACGATTCGTCCACGAGTCACCGGGTGCGTGTGGTCCCCAGTTTCCCTTGTTTGGTGTCGCAGGTTGCACTCGGCCAGAGAGCCGCTGACAGCAAGCTGTTCCCAGTACTTCTGGTATGGGCTGGGAAAGGCCTTGGACCCCGGATTCAAATAGACTCCAATTCCCCTTGGTGGAAGCGCCAGCCTCCTCGGGCCAAGGGCCGCCCGTGCTCTCCCTCGGGTGATACAGGCCGACTTCCCTGAGCCTCCGATCCCAGCGGGCATCGATCCCTGTACGCGCTACCACGGGACTGTTGGGGGCGGGGCCTCTCCAAATAGCCACGGGCACCTCTTTTTTTCCTATTTTTCCTTTCCGAAAAATTCTTCCTATTTACGCCCTCCAGACCAAACAAGCATCTGACCACTCACAAATCCCAATCTGGCTCCCTGCCCTAGTATGTCGTGTCCGATCTGGCGGCTGCCGGGTCTGGGACCGAAGCCCCACCCAGCTCCCTGAGCTGGTCCCGAGAGGGACCTATTCCTTCCGAAGCACTCTGCTTACCGTATGAATGTTCAAATTCCCCTGTAATCTTGGTCACCAATATGTGCTGGAATACTGCTGGGATTTTGCCCCGTTTCTCAGAAAATCAACCAGTGGGCAGGAGGAAGTGGTCTCTGTTCCCCCTATCTCACCGCCATCTTCCCACCCCTAATTCCATTTCTAATAATTGATTCTGCTTTCTTCCCACTTTTAATTGTCATTGTGCTGCATGTTTAGTCTTTGATACTCTACTTGCTCCCTAGTTTTTTTAAAAAATATATTTTATTGATTATGCTATTACAGTTGTCCCATTTCCCTCCCTTTCTTCCCCTCCACACCCCCATTCCCCGCTCTTTAGTTTTTGTCCATAGGTCATACACTTAAGTTCTTTGGCTTCTACATTTCCTATACTATTCTTAACCTCCTCCTGTCTGTTTTCTACCTACCATTTATGCTACTTATTCTCTGCACCTTTTCTCCCTCTCTCCCCCCTACCACTCCCCTGTTGATATCCCTCCATGCCTTATATAAATCCCTTTAACATTTCATATAATAAAGGCTGCGTGATGATGAACTCCTTGAACTTGACCTTATCTGAGAAGCACTTTATCTGCCCTTGCATTCTAAATTAAAGTTTGGCTGGATAGAGTATTCTTGGATGTAGGTCCTTGCCTTTCATGACTTGGAATACTTCTCTCCAGCCCCTTCTTGCCTGCAAGGTCTCTTTTGAGAAATCAGCTGACAGTCTTATGGAAATTCCTTTGTAGGTGATTGTCTCCTTTGCTCTTGCTGCTTCTAGGATTCTGTCCCTATTTTTAATCTTGGGTAATGTAATTATGATGTGTCTTGGTGTGTTCCTTTTTGGGTCCAACTTCTTTGGGACTCTCTGAGCTTCCTGGACTTCTTGAAAATCTATTTCCTTCACCAACTTGGGGAAGTTCTCCTTCATTTATTTGTTCAAATAAGTTTTCAATACCTTGTTCTTCCTCTTTTCCTTCTGGCACTCCTATGACTCGAATGTTGGGACATTTAAAGATGTCCTGGAAGTTCCTAAGCCTTTCCTCATTTTTTTGAATTCTTGTTTCTTCATTATTTTCTGTTTGGATGTTTTTTCTTTCTGTTGGTCCACTCCATTGATTTGAGTCCCAGTTTCCTTCTCATCCCTATTGGTTCCCTGCAGATTTCCCCTTATTTCCTTTATATTATCCTTCATTTTTTCAAGTAATTGCAACAATCTTTCTTCCAATTCTGTGAGCATCCCGATTACCAGTGCTTTGAACTGTGCATCTGATAGGTTGGCTATCTCTTCATCACTTAGTTGTATTTTTTTCTGGAGCTTTCATGTGTTCTTTCATTTGGGCCATTTTTTTTTCTTGGTGCGCTTGTTACTTTAAGGGGCAGAGCCTTAGGTGTTCACCAGGGTGGGGTAACCCACGTAGTTGTGATGCGACACTATCTGTGAGGGCAGGACCCAAGAGAACAATGGAGCTTGCTCTGTTCTCTGCACTTCCCCAGCTACCCACAAGCAAGTTGGACCCTTCTTTGCTGGCTCCAGGGTGAGTGGATGGGCCTGCACAGTTCCAAGTCCCTGTGGGTCCCTCCAACGAACTCTCCTGTGAGGCCGGGAGTTCCTCCCACTGCCGCCTCAACCCCCACAGGTGTTTTCAATCGGTGGTTTGAGGCTTTATTTCCCTGCGTTGGTGGGCTGTACGGTCTGTTCCACTCCCCAGCTTCTCCTCCCGGTTTATCTGCGCGTGAGTGAGGGACCGCCCAGTCCACCAGTCTCAGCCCTGGTTTCGCCGAGTTCGCCTGCAGCGTTTTGGCCAGGCGCGCCTGCCACGAGCCTCTCCGGCCAGCTGGAGCATTGCTGGTACTGCTCCACAAACCGCATCTTGCCGAGTGCTCTCCACCCGGCTCCACCACGCTTACCGGTCTGGATGAACGTGTCTTCTTTAACTCCTTGGTTGTCGGACTTCCACTCAGTTCAGTTTTCTGTCAGATCAGGCTGTTTTTGTTTTTTAAATTGTTGTTTTTCCTCTTTTGGTTGTGCGAGGAGGCACAGTGTGTCTAACTACGCCTCCATCTTGGCTGGAAGTCACTCCATAGTTTTGTTTTGAGCTGAGTATTGACAAGTTTGGGTTGTCTCCAAAGCAGGATATCATTACATCTTTGTACATGAATAAAGCTATGGGAACAGAAATGAATGTGCAACTAACTGAATTTTCAGAGTCCTATAAACAAGTCCACATTTTTGCCTTGTTTTTCTGTGACTTAAGTATTTTTTTAAATAAATTTAATTTGTCATTTCAGTCAGTTGAATTCTGGTTAATGAGGGATTTTTTGTAAAGATTTTGTTTTATACCATACTTTATAAAGTAAGCATGGAACACATTCCGACTTTCTGAAATGCCTAAGGACAGGAAGAAAATATAAAAAAAAAACAGCTGGGTCAGAAAAAAATGCAATCAGACTTAGGCTAGGCTGAAAAGACAATCTAGTTATTAAAATGTTAGTGTCAAGTAGACACTACTGTAGGTCTAGCTGTAATTACCTGAGTAGCAGTAGAGGCCCAGAGGAAGTGATACAGGACAGATGAAAAGAGCATTTTATGCCAGTAAAATAATACTGGATAAAATTAATTAATAAAGTTAATTAATGTAAGAATGAAGCCGAACTCCTCTTAAAGGTTTCAACGTTTACCACAGACTGGTGTGGCTCATTGGGTTAGGTATCCTCATGCAAAGTAAAGGTCACTGGTTTTCAAAAATATTTATTTATTTTTAGGTAGAGGAGAAGGGAGGAAGAAAGAGAAGGAAACATCAATGTGTGATTGCTTATCATGCTCCCCCAAGTGGTGACCTGGCCTGCAACCCAGGCATGTGCCATGACTGGGAATCGAACCAGTCACCCTTTGGCTCGCAAGCAGGCGCTCAATAGACTGGGCCACACTGTCTCAGATATTGAGATATTACCCAGCCAGGGTGATATCTCAGGTTTGATTACCAGTCAGGGCACATGCCTGAATTTCAGACCAGGTCCCCATTTGGGCCACGAGTGACAGACAACTGATAGATGTTTTCCTTGCACATCGGTGTTTCACAACCTCTTTCTCCCCATTCCACTCTCTCTAAAAATAAATAAAATCTTAAAATTTTTTCAATGGTTAAATATGCACTGTCATATATGTTGGCTTCAATTAAAATTTATTTCTTTGAGCCCTTGCTGGTGTGGATCAGTGGATTGAGTGCCGGCCTGCGAACCAGGGGGTTGCAGGTTCAATTGTCAGTTGGGGCATGTGCCTAGATTGCAAGCCAGGCCCCCATTTAAGGGTGTACGAGGGGCAACCACACATCGATGTTTCTCTCCCTCTCTTTCTTCCTCTCCTCCCCTCTCTCTAAAAATAAACAAATTATTTAAAAAATTTATTTTTTTGAGTGAATATCTGAATTTTTCTTTTACTTAGAGGAAATGTTTCCAGCTTGAGGTACAAAAAATAAACTGATTCTTAGGGTATAATCCCAGAAGTGGAATTGCTGGGTCAAAAATAAGTTCCATTTTTAGTTTTCTGAGGAAATACCATACTGTTTTCCACAGTGGCTGCACCAGTCTGCATTCCCACAAACAAGGGACTAGGGTTCGCCTTTTCCACATCCTTGCCAGGACTTGTTACTTGTTGATTTATTGATGATAGCCATTCTGATAAGTGTGAAATGGTATCTTATTGTGCCTTTAATTTGCATTTCTCTGAGGAGTAGTAATGTTGAGTATCTTTTCATATGTCTATTGGTCATCTGTATGTCCTCTTTGGAGAAATGTCTATTCAGATTCTTTGTCCATTTTTTAATTGGGTTGTGGTTTTTTTGGTGTTCAGTTTTGTAATTATACACAATGGAATACTATGCAGCAGAAAGAAAGAAGGAATTCCTACTCTTTGCGATAGCAGGGATGGAACTGGAGAGCATTATGATAAGTGAAATAAGCCAAGAGGTGAAAGACAAATACCATAGGAGCTCACCTATAAGGGGAACATAATTAACAAAACAAACATGTAGCAAGATACAACCAGAGACATTGAAATAAAGAGCAAACTGACAGTAACCAGAGAGGAGAGGGGAGAATAGGGGATAATAAGGGAGGGGCCATTAAGGAATATATATATAAAGGACATATGGACAAAGCCAAAGGTTTGAAGGTGGGAGACAGAGATGGGTGGGGTGGGGGGCCTGGTGGGGTGAAAATGGAGACAACTGTACTTGAACAGCAATAAAAAATAATATATAAAATAAAATTTGGATATTAACCCCTTATCAGATATATCAGCATATATGTCCCATTCTGTGGGTTGTCCTTTTATTTTGTCCATGATTTCCTTTGCTGTGCAAAATCTTTTTAGCTTGATATAGTCCCATTTACTTTTTCTTTTGTTTCCATTGTTTGGGGAGATATATCCAATAAATTGCTGTGAGCAATGTCTGAGATTTTGCTGCCTATGTTTTCTTCTAGGATTTGTATGGTTTTAGGTCTAACATTCAAGTTTTTTTTTTCACCTAAAATCTTCATCTTCTTTTTTTAAAATTTATTTTATTGATTATGCTATTACAGTTGTCCCATTTTTCCCCCTCTATTCCCCCCCGCCCCGCATCCCCCATTCCCTGCCCTTTAGTTTTTGTCCATGGGTCATACACATCAGTTCCCTGGCTTCCACATTTCCCATACTATTCTCAACCTCCCCCTGTCCATTTTCTACCTACCGTTTACGCAACCTATTCTCTGTACTTTCTCCTCCTCTCTCCCCCTCCCACTCCCCTGTTGATATCTCTCCATGACTTATATAAATCCCTTTAACATTTCATATAATAAAGGCTGGGTGATGATGAACTCCTTGAACTTGAATGTAAGAAGCACTTTATTTGCCCTTCCATTCTAAATGAAAGTTTTGCTGGATAGAGTATTCTTGGATGTAGGTCCTTACCTTTCATGACTTGGAATACTTCTTTCCAGCCCCTTCTTACCTGTAAGGTCTCTTTTGAGAAATCAGCTGACAGTCTTATGGGAATTTCTTTGTAGGTGATTGTCTTCTTTTCTCTTCCTGCTTCTAGGATTCTGTCCCTATTTTTAATCTTGGGTAATGTCATTGTGATGTGCCTTGGTGTGTTCCCCTTTGGGTCCAACTTCTTTGGGACTCTCTGAGCTTCCTGGACTTCCTGGAAGTCTATTTCCTTTGCCAGATTGGGGAAGTTCTCTTTCATTATTTGTTCAAATAAGCTTTCAATCCCTTGATTTTCCTCTTCTCCTTCTGACACCCATATGACCCAGTTGTTCAGACGTTTGCAGATGTCCCGGAGGTTCCTAAGCCTCTCCTCGTTTTTTTGAATTGTTGTTTCTTCATTCTTTTGGTTGAATGTTTTTCTCTTCCTTCTGGTCCACACCGTTGATATGAGTCCCAGTTTCCTTCCCATCCCTATTGGTTCCCTGTACATTTCCCCTTATTTCTCTTAGCATATTCTTCATATTTTCATATAATTTGCAACCAAATTCAACCAATCCTGTGAGTGTCCTGCTTACCAGTGTTTTTTTTAAAAATATTTTATTTATTTATCTTTAGAGAGCGGGGAAGGGAGAGAGAAAGAGAGGGAGAGAAACATCAATGTGTGGTTGCCTCTCATGTGGCCCCCACTGGGGACCCAACCCGCAACCCAGGCGTGTGCCCTGACTGGGAATCGAACCTGCGACCCTTTGGTCCACAGCCCGTGCTCAATCCACTGAGCTACACCAGCCCGGGCATGCTTACCAGTGTTTTGAACTGTGCATCTGATAGGTTGGCTATCTCTTAGTGGCTTAGTTGTATTTTTTCTGGAGTTTTGATCTGCTCTTTCATTTGGGCCATCCTTCCCTTTCTCTGAGCATGTGCTACTTTAAGGGGCAGAGCCTTAGGTGTTCACCAGGGCAAGGCTGTGTTGTGATGCTGCCTGTGGGGGCAGGGCCTGAGAAGGAACAATGGCGCTTGCTCTGCTCTCCACAGGCTCCCAGTCACCTTGAGGGACACTCACAAGCAAATTGGGCCCCTCCACGCTGGTTACCAGGTGGGTGGGCCTGGGTAGATGTAAGTCCCTGTGGGTCTCTCCAATGAACTCTGCTGTGATGCTGGAAGTTCCTCCTGCCGCTGCCTCAACCCCTATAGGTGTTTTCAGTTGAGGCTTTATTTCCCTGCGTTGGTGGGTTGTGCAGTCTGCTCTGGTCCCCAGCTTTTCCTCTGGGCCTATCTGCACACGTATGAGGTACTGCCTGGTCCACCAGTCTCAGCCCTGGTGGGTCCGGGTTGGCTAGCTTCAGGCTTCTCCGGGTGTGCCGGCTGCGGGTTTTGCTGAGTGCACCGGCCATGGGCATCTCCCGGCAGCTGCAACGTTGCCCCCACCACCCCACAAACCACTGGCTTGCTGCATGCTCTCTGCCCGGCTCCTCTCCACTTGGTGGTCTGGATGAACTGTGTTCTTTAACTTCTTGGTTGTGGGACTTCCAAACAGTTGTATTTTCTGTCAGATCTGGTTGTTTTTTGTTTTTAAATTGGTTTTCCCTCTTTTGGTTGTTGGAGGAGCCATAGTGTATCTACCTATGCCTCCATCTTGGCCGAAAGTCCAAAGTAATCACACTTAAGTCTTTAATCCATTTTGAATTTAGTCTTGTGTGTGACATAAGAAGGTGGTCTAGTTTCAGTTTTCTTCACGTATCTGTCCAACTTTCCCAAAACTATTTGTCAAATTAACACCTCTCTTTGTTAAATTATTTCATAAAATTCGAGAGGTAAGAAGTTTCCTAAACTCATTTTATGTGACCAATGTTGTCCAAATTCCAAAACCAGATAAAGGCACTACAAAGAAAGAAAAGTATAGGCCAATATCTCTGATGATTATCCTCAACAAAATTTGGCAAACCAAATACAGCAATGCATCCAATAGATCATATACCATGATCAGTTGGGATTTATCCCGGGAATGAAAGGTGGGTACAGCATTTGCAAATCAATAAATATGATTCACCACATAAACAAAATGAAGTATAAAAACCATATGATCATATCAATAGATGCAGAAAAAGCATTTGATAAAATCCACCATCCATTTATGATAAAAATTCTCAGGAAAGTGGGTAGAGGGAACATACCTAAACATAATAAAGGCTGTATACGACAAACAAAATGCCAGCATCATATTCAGTGGGCAAAAACTACAATTGTTCCCCTTAAGATCAAGAACAAGATTGACATGTCTACTTTCATTTCTGTTGTTCAACATAGTACTGGAAGTCCTAGCCACAGCAATCAGACAAGAAGAAGAAATAGAAGGCATCCAAATTAGAAAGGAAGAAGTAAAACTGTCCTTATTTGGAGATGACATAATACTGTACATAATAGCCCCAAAGGCTCCATCAAGAAACTAATAGAATTGATAAATTAATTCAGCAAAGTAGCAGGACACAAAGTTAATCCAGAAATCAGTTACATTTTTGTCAATAACTAACTAACAGAAAGGAAGTGAAGAGAACATTCCCATTCACAATTGCTTTGAAAAGAATAAAATACCTAGGAATAGAGGGGGCAAAAGATGGTGGCAGAGAAGGAGGAAGCGTGATCGCTTTCCTCCGGCTCACTGGAGGGATATCTGGCCGATTTTCTGAGGAGCAGAGCGATCACCCAGCTGTATTCCGGTGTCTGGGAAGATTGGCAACCAGGACTGCGCATAAAACTGAAAGATCAGCCGGTAGGGAAACTGCTTCGGAGGGAAGGGGTCCCTTGGGCCTCACGGGGAGCCGGGAGGTCTGCGGATCCAGTTGTAGCAGCTTCCCAGTTTGCTCCAGGATCCGTGGGAGGGAGCTGGATTGGGGTGTGTGAGTTGCCAAAGCAGGCACGTGCGTCTGTTGGAAGAGCCTTGGTCCCCAGCAGTCCGGAGGTCAGTGCATACCTGGGGACTGATCTGCAGAGACTGGCGGTCCCAGCGGGAGGAATTGGAGTCTGAATTGAAAGGGAAATCCAAGCCCACAGCTCCTGGATTGGGCGCACACCCTGTGGAACCAGTCGGGAGCGGCTGGCGTAGGTGCCCGACCAGGCGCCCAGGCCTGCGGCTTGCAAGCTCCGATCCCAGAGACAAAAGCGATCCACGAAGGCAGAGGCGCAGAGCTGACACCTGGAGGGCCTGAGACACAACCCAGACCTGCGGTGCTGAGTCCCTCCGTGCGGGAGAAACAGAGGAGCTACATTGAGCCCCACTGAGGGGAGACACAGACCTCATAAACTCTGACTCAGGGTGGGGGTCAGGTGGCCCAGAGGAGGTGAGGCAAACTCCCGGCAACTCCGCTGGTGGCGGAACGGCAGCTAAGAGTGTAGCCCAGGAAGACAGCAGATTTCCCCAGCCTGACACTGTTGAAGCCAGCCAACAAAAGTCTTTTTTTTTATTTTTATTTTTTATTTTTTTTATTTCTCTCGTTTACTCTTTGTTTCTTTGGTGGTTTTTCCCCACCATCCTTCCTATCTGTCCCGCTATATTTTTTTAACTCCTTCTACCTTCCCTTCATTTGGTATTCCTAGTTTTCTCTTCCTTTTATTTCCTATTTTTTATTATTTTTTTATTTTATGTTATTTTCAAATTATTTTCTTCTTTATCTTTCTTTTTCCTTTTCTTTTGCTTTCTTTTCCTTCTTTATCTCCCTTCCTCTCACTTCTTTATCAACAGGTGAGACATTAAAACCTGGAATTGTGAAGAGAATAGAATGGGACCCAGACAAGAGTCAGCCCAAAAAACAGAGAGTGACACAAAATTAACTTCGCTGCTTCAGAGAACTTCACAGATCAGTTTAAGAACCAGAGGCTAGCAAGAAGAACCCCACAAACAATGGGAAGACAAAGAAACAATCCCCAAATGAAAGGAAAGGAGGAAGCTCCAGAAAGAATGATAAATGAAACAGAGGCAAGCCAACTATCAGACATTGAGTTCAAAGCATATGTTATCAGGCAGCTCAAGAAACTCGAGAAGCTTGATGAACTCACAGAAAACTACCAGAAACTACAGGGAAACTACAATGAACTCACTGAAAACTATATCAACATGAAAAAGGAAATAGAAGTTATTCACAAGGGCC
>PVJI01033149.1:0-11538 GCA_004026765.1 Micronycteris hirsuta
TTCAATCCACTGAGCTACACCAGCTAGGGCCAAGGAAGATTTTCTAAATGTAGAGACTTTGAAGGTAGAGACTGTCCTAGTGGATTGCCACTTTTGTCTTGTAAAAGTCTTCAACATTTCCGGGGGCAGCCGACTCACCTTACTCTTGTCTTCCAGCTGTATTTTGGAGAGTCAGGCTCACCGTGTACTCCAAAGTGGGTTTTCCTGGTGCGGAGCAAAAGGCAGAAACACCAGGCCTGTGGGAAGAACCTTTCTGCACTACCCAGAGAGGGGCCCACATGGCATTGTTCTGCATTCCCGTCTTGTGTAACTTAAAGGGAAACTTTCACAATGTCCAGAGCATCTTGATGTCCTGCAGATGAAGGAAGAGGATGTCCTTTAATTCCTCCCAGCAAGAATGCACCTAGGTGGCACCCATGTTGACCCCCAAAGGGGTCAATACATCTGCAAAAGGAAAAGTGATGGCATCTACCTCATAAATCTGAAGAGAGCCCGGAAGATGCTTCCGTGGGCAGCTCATGTCATTGTTGCCACCGCAAACTGGCCAGCAAACCCCTATTGCTGGCGGCTGCACTCCTGGGACCTTGCTTACAGGATCCAGACAGCCTCCTGGGGGCTGCCACTTCCTGGGGCTACTGATTCCAGGGCTGACCGGCAGCCCTGCCTCCCATCACTCTGTGCCATGTGGATATTACCATTGGTGCAACAACAATGGGTTTCAGGTGGAGGCTGCTGGCAGGGGAGGTTCTGTGCCTGTGTGGCAATATCCCCCAGCTCCCGTGGGAGGTCGCATCTGCTCTCCACTGCCACAGAGACCCCGAGATTGGAAAGGAAGAGCAGGCCATAGCTAAAAAGGCTGTGCCCAAGAAGGCGCTTCCAGGTTTCAGAAATTCCCAGATTCACTGAGACTCAACCCTGAGGTCACAGTTGGGTCTGAAGAAGCTGCAGGTGCCCTCATGCCTGTCCAGCATTGCCCTGCTGACAACTCCTTTACTCTGCCACCTGAGGGACTGGTCCCAGCCTCACCAGTGGCTCAGGCCACTGAATAAGTAAGAACAACCACTGAGTGGTCTGAAGCTGTTTTTTCATAGACTGTCAAATGGAAAATGGAAATAAGGTTGATGGAAAATAAACACTATCTAAAGTAAATGCATAAAGGCCGCTTTGCAGCAGTAGAAAATCAGGCCTTGGGGCAGCGATGGCTTCATGTTCCAAGGTCAGCAAGAGCAGGGCTGGGATGTACCTTGGGGGCTCTGATTCCAGCTCTGCTTCTCCAAGTAAGGAAAGCGATCATAGCAAACGTTTATTGGATTATTCTGTAACACGTGCTGCTCCATAGTCATCGCATTTGTTGTCACTGTTCCACGTACACACGTTGTCTTACTTTGCATTTACACCACACACGAGGTAGTTAGTATTACTCTCCTCATTTTGCACATGAGCGAACTGAGAGCTAGGAGATGCTGTAACTTAGGTCCGAACATATTTTATTTGCTGAGTGTTGGGTGCCTGTGTGGTAACAGACGGGACTTGTTGGTGTTTTTGTCGTTCAGAGGGGTGATGGTAAGCGGTGTCAGTGGAATGAGCTGGAGGCTCATCGCAGGGGGAAGGGGCTCTCTGTTGTTCTGGTGGCTGCGTTTGCTTTCTCCTGCTCCCGCTGCCCTCAGTCAGGGGTGTGAGTATGACGGGGTGTCAGTGGTGCTGTGCCCTAGCTGTGCACCGAGTGGCAGTCCCTTCGCCACTTTGCAGCACGAGCCTGGGCCCAGTGACTTCCTTGCTCTGACCCTCCTGACATGTACATTGCATGTTCCATGCCTTGTGCCCACAGTGGCACCCGACTTTCTGGGCACCCTTCCATCGGCCTTGCGTAACTCCTGCCCATGTGGTTTGCTTCCCGTGGCTCTCCTGGTGTGGCCACCATGGGCTCCACACCTCACACCTGCAGTGGCACCCGACTTGCTCTGAGGGCCCTCTCATCAGCTGCAGCTCTCCTGGGCCCAGCAGAGTTGCTAAGGCTTGCCCAGCAGCTCTGGCCCAGCGTGGGCTGGGCAAGACACTGACATTTTTTTCCCTCACCTTCTTCCATGAGGTCTGAACTGCAGCTTTGGGGAGGGAACCCTTGTTTCAAGTTTATCCTTCCTTAGACATTCTCCTTTTTTTTTTTTCAAGTTACCCTTTAGAGTTCTATTTACATCTTTGTAGTTATTCTCCTATTAGAGTTTAGTAATTCTTTATATTAAACTTCTGTTTGATTACTGTCTTCTGACTTCCTAATTGGGTCCAGACTGATGAAATCTCATCCCTTCTCCCTCTCAGAATAATCTCAACAGTCTACCTTGCTTTATTTATGACTTACTTAAACAAAGGTTTTCTTGTTGATTGTCCTACTTCTTTGAGCTGAGGAGCAAAGCGATCTCTAATCACTGATTTGTTCCAAAACACATACATCCATAAAACTTTTTTCTGTGTGCACATTTTATGCAGGGAGCAGGGATTCCTGAGGCGGATTAAGGGACTAGCTTTGCCTTGATGAGCTCACGGTCCTGTAGAAGAGGCAAAGTTTGAACAGACAAGTGAGAATACAACATGTTCACTATTATAGTTGAGAAATGAACACAACTCTCTGGACCCGTGATGACAGAATGACTCATTCTCAGGGATCAACACAGCCCCCTTTGAACTGGATCTAGAAGAGTTTGCTGAACTCTAAAGGGTATGAAAATTTGTGTATATAGATTATGGCTTTATAAAGGGCTACATAGAGAAGTGTAGGCTGAGTCCCTAAACTTCGTCAGAGAGAGAGATTGTTAACTTGCTGGTATAACTAGCACATGAAGAGGGATGGTCAGATAGCATCACTGTGCCAGAAGTCCGAGATCAGGCCCCGGACGGGGTCCTGGCTTTGTCCTCACCCCACTGGGGGCTGCTGGACACAAAGACAACTTTGTGAAACTGAACTTCTCCACTTGTAACACTAGACCATTCAGCTGCGTAGTCCAGGATGTCTCTTCTAACTGTAAATGGTATATAATTTGATAGAATACATCTAAATAGCAAAAGCCAGATTATGAAACCAAAAAAAATTTTAATCAGAAAGCACACTGAATTGGACTTTTAAAATTATATTTTATTGATTATGCTATTACAGTTGTCCCATTTCTCCCCCCTTTATTCCCCTCTGCCCTGCACCCCCTCCCACCTGCATTCCCCCCTCCTTAGTTCATGTCCATGGGTCACACATATAAATTCTTTGGTTTCTCCATTTCCTATAATATTCTTAACCTCCCTCTGTCTATTTTTAATTGGACTTTTTAAAAAAGCTATGGTAATATTTGGATTTAATAGTAGAAGACATCATGGAGGAAATCTCAGGAATAGATGTTTTTTAATCTGATGAGTTAGTGGTGTCTATTGTTAACATATTTGTCTTCAGGAAATGTTTATAATCATAAAGTGTTGGCTCTGTAATGGATATTTTATATTCTCTGAGCAAACGATAAAGTCAACCCTGCTCACAGCCCTGATGTTTTGACATATCTTTAATTACACTGGTGGCTATAGATAGATGTTGCTAGGCATCACATGGTAAAAGGTCAAATCATCAAATCTCACATCATGCACATTTTTCAGAGGCTAAAGAGAGAAGCTGAGAAATAAATTTCTCAGTGAATATCACGGGTGAGGAGGAAAATGTCCAGAATATTTGTATATTAATTTATCAGTATGGTGTCATTAAGGGTCCCAGAGAAAGCATTGGAATTATTTTAAGATATTTAACACCAGAGGCGTCAAATGGGCTTTTCGACAGATTCTACTTAACGCTGTCTGTGATAGCCGAGTGTTACAGCTGGGGAGGTGGGCCCCAGAGTGAGACTGCTGTGGCTGGACGTCTAGTTTCAGCGCTTAGCAGCTGTGATAGTTTCGAAAGTTCACTTAAGTTCTCTGAACCTTACATTTGCAGGTCTGCAAAGTAAGGAGGGAGATAATGATACTTACACTGTAGGATTAAAAAAGGTGATGTGTGCCATGAATTGCCCCAGTGTCTGGCAAAGAGGAAGCATCCAATAAATAAATTTTCTCAGGAAAACAACATAGAAGGCCAGATGCCAAAAGGATGGCTAAGAGTCTTGGATAAGGAAGTTAGTAATTGAGAATCCTTGGGTTAGCCCATCATGATCTTCAACTCCTGAGTTTTTTTTAGTAAAAGTGAACTTACTACGTCTGCTTCTTTCCCTCCTAGGATTGTTGTAAGAATCAAATGAGATCCTGCACGCCATGGGCCAAGGGAAGTGATTACGGGGAGGCAGGACCATCTTTCTCCCTAAAGTTCCTCATTCTTTCTTCCACCATCCCAACACACAGAGCGAGTCTTGAGTAAGATGCAGGAAAGACAGGAACTTGTCTCGCACAATGGTACATCTTTTCCAAAGCATCTTCTGTGGACTCTTTTTCCGAACATATTGAACTCTTTTACTGCTCTGCCTCCCTTTGCTGCCATATAGTCCAAGACACCATCATCTATCATTGAGGAGAGTGGCCTCTTCACTGGTATTCTGCTTCTCCTCCTGACCTCTTTTTAAGCCATTTCCCATTAGATTTCCAGAATGATGCAACTCACCTGCTTGAAACCCTCCTGTGGCTTCCCATCATACTTAGAATAAAATTTAAACTCTTTACCACAACGTCATACATGATCCAGTCCCCGCTTACCTCCTTACTCTCATTTTCTGTTGCTTGCCACACGCTAGCCTCATGAACCTTCCTTTTATTTTTTTTAAGAAGGCCAAGTTCATTTTCAAGAGCATTGATTTAGTTGCCTTGCCAGCTTAGCATATGCTTTCTCCTGATGGCTTCCTCCAATTCTCTAGCAGCTGACCATTTCTTGTCATTCTGTGGTCTTCCCAGAGAAGCTTTTTTCTGGCTATTTTATTGCACTGTCCCATTTTAATTTTTTCCATAGCATTTATCACTATCTGATATTTTCTTTGAAGGTTAACTTCAGGAGAGCAGCATCCATATCTGTCTTACTTTGTGCTTGATTCCCAGGGTCTAAAAGCACCTGGCATAGAGTAGGTGCTAAAAAAATCCATTAGGTGAAATATGAGTTAAACTTTGAAAGGGATCAACATTAACAAGGAAATGCTATTGTTATTATATTTTGGTTGTTTCACTTGGAACATGCTAATGGATCTACAATCTCCTCCAGGATAGGATCTCAGAGGCTTGAATATATCTCCTTCCTCTACTCACCTCAAGGAACCTGGAATAGCTCATAATTTCTAGAAGGATCTGACTATCTCCTTTTGTGATAGAGCTGACCTATGGCTAGGATAACAAAGAGGGGAAAAGACTGAGGGCATTATCAAAAGTAGAATGGATTTGTAGCAATAGATTCTCTCCAAATAAAATGTTGTATGGTCATATAATGAAATATAAAAAGTGAGAAATACTGCTATTGTACATTCAACAACACAGATGCAGTTTACAGTCTTCATGGTGGATGAAAGAAGCAACAGCATACAAATTATAGACTGCATGACTCCATGTATAAGAAGTTCATGAACAGGCGAAACCGCCCTGTGATGATGGAAGTCAGACAGTGGTTACCTTTCAGGGGAAGATATTGAGTAGGAGGGGGCATAAGAATGTTGGAAATAGTCTATAGTACATATGCAAAAATGTATCCCCTTTTATAGTTACTAAAACTCAATGAAAATGCTTTAACATTTCATGGGTATAACCATAAAAAAGACTGAACAGGAGGTCTTGGGGGAAAAGGAGGGAGCGGGAGATCAGAGGCTGTGCAGGTTCATTTAAGGTGGACCCAGCATGGTCCCATCATCCTTTGGCTCTGCGGGCAAGTGAGGTTAGCCAACGGGAAACTTCTCATTAAGATGTCACCTACCTCTCTTTTCAGATCTAATCATGGGGTCCTAGCTCTGGTGCCCAAAGAAAACTCAGGAGATTCAACATTGCTCCCAGGTCAAGATTTTAGTAGCAAAAGCAAGCATAGGAAAGCTCAGTTCTGGAATTAAAAAAAAAAAACAACAACAGAAAAACTAACCATAAACAGTCATACATGTTGCATGCAAAATTTAGCTGTGTGATAACAAAAAAGCAATGAGGCCGACTGCCCTCTGAATTTTTTTGAAGAACAGGGTGGCGTACGTTTTTCATGCACAGAGTCCTAGGGGCTTTGATGACACAAACTAATCAAAGAGCCCTCACCACCTAAGCCCTCCCCTGTATAAATCTGTATTTCCTGCTAGGTTAAAATGCAAGGTCTTTCTCAAGTGTTGTGTTCTCCTGAACTCTCTGGAGGGAAGGTCGTGGGAATAGGGTCAGCTGGCAGGAGACATGGCATTCTGAGGCTTGTACAGCCATTTAATTAGATAAATAACACTCAATGCCAATACACTGCTGCTTGGATGATTTGCATTCTCCATAAATAATGGGGCAGATATTTATTCTTTGTGGAGAGAGGTTACTTTCCTCCCTTTTGGCTCAAATTCCCTCTGAGTTTTCACAATGATCAAGTGCAAGCACATAAATTTCGTGTGATTTGTTTTATTTTGAAAGATGTGAGCGAGCATGTGTGTGGTTGAAAAGCCAATTCCTAATGCGAAGTTCTTTCCTCAGTTCTACATGTGAAGCTTGCATTTCCATGAGCATTCAGGGCTGGCATTTCGAAGAGCATTATGCAATTCTTTATTTAAGACTCAAGGTTGTCTTGAAGAGTTGCCTTGAAAAGCACAGCTTGTTTCCTTATTTCAACAGAACAAAATAGCACATCTAGTTTGCAATCTGCAGCCATTCAGAATTGGGTAGCATTTCAGTAAGTGGTGGTTTAGTTGCTGCCTTTTAGAGTCCCTGTGGATTTCCTCTTTGGTTGCCCTGTTTTATCTGACCATTCTTGAGTATTAGCCATGTCCACATTTCTGCGGCCTGTGCATACAAGTGGGACTATATTATTAAGAATTGTCTGGTTCCTCTGGCTTTAGGTGTCCCCAGTGAGCATCTCATAGATGATTACAAACCAGCCAGGCTCACATTGGGTACCACCATGTCTACAGTTATGGGTTTGCCACCTGTGAGGTCCAGTAGCCCATGCGATGGCAAAGCCAAAGTGGGGAGGAATGTATGATAGTTTTAAGAGATAGCTCCAAATTCTTTGATGTCCCTTTTATCAAGGAGTCCAGTGTGTCCCTTCCCCCTAGAATCTGGGCTGGCCAATTTCTGCTTTGACCACTAGAGTATGGAAGGAAGGTGCTATGTGGCTTCTGAGGTTTGGTCATAAAAGGCCATGTACTTTTACCAGGCTTTCTTGGAACATTTTGTCCCAGGTGTTTCCTCTTGGGATGCTCTCTTAGAACCCAGTTTCCAGGCTGTGAGAAGACCAGGCCTCCTGGGAAGCCACATGGAGGGGCTTTAGGCAACAGTCCTGGCTATGTCCAGACTTTCATTCAAGCCAGATCTGTGAGTGAAGAAGCCTCCTGATAATTCCAGTGCCCAGCTGTCTGAATTAACCCCGGCCCTTCCACTCATCTCAGCTGAAGCCCAAGACACTGTGGAGCAAAGGCAAGCCTTTTCCACAGCTGCCCTGTCTGAACTCCTGACCCTCAGAATCACAAGAAATGAAAAAGTGATTTTTGCCCCACGCCTCTCAGTCTGCGGTGGTTTGTCACGCAGCGGCAGATCCCCGGAGGAGAATGCCTTGCTCTCCTTTTGGATATCGTGCTCTGCCTTGTCTGAGGGGTCACGAGTAGTGCCACTCATGCCTCTGAGCTCACTCAGACTCACACCTGCCCCTTTCCTCCCGCAGCTCAGGCTTCTCACTAGGCGGAGCCTGTAGTAATCGGTTTCGCTTTTATTCGTACGAAGGCTGAGAAGCCTCTCCAGGTGCAGAGGCCCATCAGGCCTGTCCCGCATCTTCTCCAGGCTTCTTTCTCCTGACATTCTTCAGCACTCCTCTGCCCACAAGCCTCTGGTGGGTACAGTCCATCAGTTTTCCACATGAATCCAGACAATAGTTAGTCCTAGTTATCCTCCATCCACTAATAACCTGCTGACTTCCATTTAAATTAAAAAAGGGCTGATGTTTATGGATCAGGGATGACAGGAACAGGTAACAGGGAGGAGACTAGATACTTCTGTTGTGATATACAGCTATAACCCCAATACATGAGGCCATCTGCACCCTCTCCACCAAACCTCAAACGTTTGCAGGTGAGACCTTGGGAGAAAAATATCCTGTGTTTTCCCTTCTTATGCTCCATTTTAAAATGGGTTGAAACCAGGGAAATTTTGCATTTCCTGTCTTGGTGATCCCACTTGGAAGTAATATCAAAAGTCTAACCCCAGAAAAGAAGGAGAAATAAACCAGGTCACAGATTTCTAGTGAATACAAACAAGCACTGATAACACTAATCTTCTTTCTTATTATGTCACCTGAGTTGCCACGATTCTGTGGATAATGGAGCAGCACAGTTGGAAGGCTGGTATCTGGGTTTAAATCATATTCGCATTGGCCTTAAAAATTGAATCACCAGTAGGTGAGCTAGATGAGGCATTAGGAATTCCAGTCTCCTTTCTTCAGCCACGGATAAATAAACTGAGGTTCAGGGTTTGAAAAACAATTCTCGCATAGTAAGTTCTGTGAGACTAAAGTCATAAGCTGTCTAAAATCACACTGTGCCAGTAAAGTTCGGCTTCTGTGTGGCAAATCAATACATTTAATGAATAAATTTTAGAAGTCCCTAAAAGATGTAGATCACATGTTCGGGTTGAAACTCCTCTGTGTAATACCGTAATTTTGAAATCTTATTTCTGCGTCTTCCAGTACCCATCTCGGAGAATGTAAATGGGATACTAAGGCAAAGCCTGAGACTCACCAACCTTTCCATCTGCTCTCACACATTCCTCAACAATCGCTGAAGTTTAGTGGGTCATGTACCGTTCTAGTCAATGAATGTGAAAGTACTGTGTGTCACTTCTGGAATGAGGCATTAAAAAGTTGGAGTGATTTGCCCCTCTTCTCCTTCCCCTGCTGTGACAGCTGAGAAGGCAGCATATCACAGGTAGCATAGCTATAGGGTGGTAGAGCTGCAGTCATCCTGGGTTCCTGAGTGACCCTGTGGAGCAGAGCTCCACTTAATTAGACAGGCAGCATTAATGAGGAATAAACTTGTGTAATGTCGAGCCACTGAGGATGTGGATGACTCGTCACTGCAGCATAAGCTTAGGCTATTGCAAATAATATGGGTATTATAGGAAGTAGGGTGCTATTATAATAAAAACATAAACTGTTTAGTATTGCCTTAATGGTTGGGCAGAAGGCAGTAAGAACAGTGGTCTCAGAGGCCAGAAGAATGGCACCCCATGTTATGTCATGGCAAAATGTTTGGCAATACTTTCATTTGTGATAGGTGGAGAAGCAGATCATATTCTAATGAGCTTAGAGTTCTAGGGGAGAAGGGTGAAAAAGAGAACATTTTCTCACAACATGCTTCACAGAGAACTATGGATGAAGATGTCAGTCCATGAAATTTTGGGGAATCAAATAGGAAGAAGTCTACTAAATTTTTAGATCAAAAAAGAAATTACAAGCCTCGATCAGTCTACATACCTGAGCAACTGTATGGATTAGCCTTGCTGATCCCTGTTCAATGTGAAATGTGTGCAAATAATGTTTTCTATGTTAAGCCATTGAGATCAGGAATTATATTTTACTGCAAGAGAAGCCTTATCTGTAGGGACGAATACAGTATATAACAGCTTTAGTACCTTACTCAGCAAGCAAAAAATGAGCATCTAATAAGTGTTATACTATATCCCTTGTTTATTGTTGTTTTTGCAGTAATTGTTAAAAGTGTATGATTGTGGTAGATGGTATTTATAGCAATCAGATGGAGAAAGAGGATATGCTGTGGTCACCAGAGTAAAGAGTGTTCTTGCCTTTGATTAATACAAGGGCTGTAAAGTGAAGTATACGTCAGAGAAAGAGAGGCCGCGTGAGTACGCGCGGGGAGCTGGACATCGGGTGAACATGAGCATTGTGCTCCTGAAGGGGTAGTCACTCTTAGCTCCAGCTAGTGCAGATGTAGCTTTTTCAAGAGAGGCTGTAAAATAAAAGTTTTATGTGAATTTTCCAAAAATTTGAAGTGTTGGCAGTGAACTTACATATTTAACAAGTGCTAGGTGTGCCAGGCATGGCTCATGGGCCACTGGTTGGTGACTTGTGCCTGGGGGTTGGCCCTGGGAACTAAAATGTCCAATAGCCAACAGTGTCCCTGAGGGTAAATTTCATCCCACTCAATAGATCATAATTTGCAGAATCACAAATATTCAAGGTTATGATTGTTTGGATTCACCTGCTACCCAGCTGAAACTTACATTCCTATTGCAACGTCTCTGCCCCATTGTTTTCCAGCTGAGGACTGAATACCTCCGGGAGTAGGTGGCTCGTTTCTTTATGAGGTGTAGCATCTTTGGTGTCAACAGATCGTTAGAAAATTCCCTGTATATTTGAGGTGAAATCTGCCTTCTTAAACCTCTTCATACACTGTGCTTTTTTTTCCTCCTCCCCTGTGGCTCTCCCGTGGGCTTACATCCAACAACCAGTTTTCTAAAGCTGGTCATCAATTCACCTGATGACACCGCAGTAGCCAGCTTTTCTTTCTTGTTTTCTTTTTGCTGTTGTTCTCTACTCTTTTTGTCCACCATGCTGTCATTCTTCTTCTTCTGGCAACAGCACCTTTCTTTGAGTATTCTGCAAATGAAGGGCTCTAATATCCTGTTCCCTACTTCCTGCTCTTCCTTCGCCCCAGCTAGGCTACAGAGGATCCAGAGCTGGCCAATTATCATACCCCATTGCCAGCCTTCAGGAATTCGTGCGGTGATGAGTATATGCCCCCAAAACAGGTGCAATGGAGTCTTTTCTGTAGACTTAATATAGGGCACGGTGAGAGAAAATAATGTCTGTCCCCTGGGGTCCCCAAGACCATGAATGTCTATAGTCATTTCCTTCCACCCCCAGACCATGCTGCATGGAGCAGGCATGGAAAAAGTAAGAAGAAAATTCAGAGGGTAGCAGAGCAGAAAACAGAGAGGGAGGGAGGGAGGGGGAGAGAGAGAGAGAGAGAGAATGAGAGAGCAAACACAACTTTTGGTTCTTTGAGGCCCTCTTCATCATGGCATCCTTGCATTTCTTAGTTACGAAAAAAAAAGTCGCAGTAGTTTGAGTTGAGTTCCTGTCGTTTACACCAAAAGGGTCCCCATGGATCTTCTAAACTATGTCAAAGATCACATTTACAATAGGACACATGTGATACTGTAGTTTCACCTTCCCTTTGAATTTTTACATCTTTTTGTACGTCATTATTCAGGGCAACTAAATATATATTTTTAGTGAACTCATCTGCAGTTACCTGTGACTTAAGTTCCTGTTTCCAATAAGTGTAAATTATCATGCATTTTAGACAGCACATTCATTTTAGTTCTTGAGTATTTTTGTATTGTTTTTAAACATTTTTATATTTT